>LPNX010739789.1:0-25218 GCA_001517045.1 Pseudotsuga menziesii
GAAGCTCTTTCTTTGGTCAACTGCAAACTCTGTAACGTAGCCTTCTAGCACACTGGTGAGCTAGAAGTCCACTGCTCTCGTAATCGGGTTGTCAAGGTTCTGTATGGTCTGAATCAACTCCGGTGTCTAGACGATGTTTCTCTTCTTCTTGAAGGTGTTGCTATCTGTCAACCTGGATAACCAATCGAAAAGCTTGTTTCCGTAGGTGACAAAAAATATAGCGTCTATGTCTGAAGCGATGTGCTTCTCTAGCCAGGCCTCTGTGCTTAGTTTCGGACTTCTGTTCTCTTTCTTGGCGAACTCCCTTAAGTCTGAATCCAGCCACTGGTGAAATTCTTCTCGCGTAGGATGCCAACAGAACATGGACTCCCAGTCGTTTAAACTGGCAACGGAACCATTTGTTGATTGCATGGGCAGACCCGGGTTTACTATAATTAATCAACAACACCCCAAACTCACTGGCCCTTTCGGCAACAGACCGCAAAGCGATCTGAAGTCTCACCCGAAGTGAATCTAATGGGTTGGCCAAGACTCAAGTGTCTTGGACCAGGTTCTGGACATCCTACTTCTTTCCCCTTTCTTCTATGCGCCACTTGGTCGACTAGCTCTGCGCATCGCACGTCCCCTTCTACTCACAGCACTTTCTCCCGAGCGATGCTCAACCCCGCACCAGCTGCTCGGACTCCTCTCACGTCGCACAACTTCCACTTACTCGCAGCTTTCCAAGCCTTACTACATCTCTGCGCACCGCGGAACACCCATCCTCTCCTCAACGCTAAGCCCTCAGCTCGCAGTATCTCGCATCGCAGCTCCTCTGCCGATGCGATATCGCTTCTCTGCGATACCTTACCACTGCGACTTTACGCTCTTAACGTTGAGTGCGCAGATGTGCGACACTCTACTTCCCAGAAGTCTATTATGAGTAACTGGTAATTAGTGACCGACGTGAAATAGTCCTTAAACAACCTACTGCAATACTTCGACTTATCCTTAGCCTTTTGCAATATTATGAACGAAACAATACATACATTCGTCTACTGCTACTATCAGTACATGCATAATAACTAGTAACAATAAGCAAATACAATCACATCCATTCAACACATAACACGCAGATTTAACGTGGTTCACCCCCGGGCTGGGAGCTACATCCACCAAACTGTGCTTCTATTATATATCTTGAGGGAAGTTAGCACAGTTTGTTGCACTACCCTTACAGCGCAAAGTTTCTCCTAGATCTCTGATCTTCTCTCTATATCTCTTCCCTCTCTGTTCTCTCTACAAATGATTACATACAGACTCGAATGACTCACAGACGACTATGTGTCTGGATCGTTACAACGCAGTCTGTCTGACTGATCTCTAAATCTACAAGACTACCACTGATCAACTATCTACTGATTGATTAGCTACCCAACCAACCCTTTACAATACAAAAATGCAAGCTTTTATAGGCAGCCCGAAGGTCGTGCCATTACAACACTGTGGGCCTGTCCCAACAGTAAACCCATACCCTAAACAGTGACAGTCGGTCCTCTCTGTCCTTGAGGTAGCCGCTTCCCGTCACACCGCAGCTCTCTGCAGTCTTCCATGCTTCCCGGTACTGACCATGGGTACTATGCACCGCTTCTCTTTCTGTCCTTCGCCTTCAATGCTTGAGCCTCGTTGCTCCTTCTTCTTTATGAGGGTCGCTGAGCCCTCCTGTCTTCCGCCGCTGCCTTCAATGCAGTGGTTGAGCTTTCTTCTCCCAGCCGCTCTGGTACCATTGTCTTCTTGACTTTTCTATCCCAAAATTTGTGGTTTCCGGCTCTGCTCTCCAGCTGGAAACGTGCTACACCGTCGTAGCTCTGCCCTGTCCTTTTTCCGCTAAACTTCTCTCTTTCCGCCAAAATTAGCAGCTTCTTCTGTAGCTGCGGGGTCCTGCTCCAACATAAGCCAATTAGTCTCAATGTTCAAAATATATTAATCATGGTCCTTTGCCATTTAAATTCAATACTCTATGATTCCAACATCCAAAGGATATTGGATCATTATAACAACATGGAAGAAAAAATAGCAAGGTTCACCTAGCTTCATATGGGAATCTAAATTGAAAGATGTGAAACATGCGTTAAAGAGATGATCTAAATATAATTGTCAAAAGCCTTATGCTAAAAAACAAAAATTCCAAGACCAATTGGCAGTAATTAAACAACAAATGGAAATGGGAGAACCTACTCAACAATTTATATTATAGGAAGTTAAAACAAATAGGAATCTTCTCTCAATAAACATATATGAGGAGGAGCATTGTAGGTTTAAATCCATGAGTTTGTGGGTGCAAGAATGTGACATAAATACTTCCTATTTTCATAAATAGGCCAAAGCAAGCCACTGCATAAATAATGTCAAAGAAATAAATAATTATACGGGAAATAAACTAACTCAGTATGGGGATATAAAACATGAAGCATTCCAACATTTTAAAAATCTATTATCAAATTAGGGGCAATCAGATCATGTTGCTTGCATTGAAATGCTAGAAAATATTCCCAACATAGTGTTTCAAGCGAATAACCACAAAATTAGTAAAAGATGTTGATGAAAGTGAAGTTTTAAATGCCATTTCAAACCTTGAACTTGATAAAGTGTTGGGGTTTGATGGATTATACATATCCATTTACCACAAGTTTTGGGATCTATTTAAAAAAAATATTTGAAAATGTTCAAATGGTCTCTTAAGAATGGTAAACTTAGAGGAAGTACAAAGTCCTCTTTCTTTGCTCTTATTCCAAAAAAAATTGCTCGACAACCTTCTTTAGATTCAAACCAATCTCCTCGAGTAATTCTTCTTACAATATAATCACCAAAATTCTAGCTGCCAAAGTCAAATCTCCTATTAGGGGGATAATCTAAAAAAATCATGGTGGTTTTGTACCTAAGGGGAACATATTGGACAATTTTATTTCGATTCAAGAGCCAATCCACACAAGTGAACTAAGGAAAGAAAGAGGCACGGTCATAAAAATGGATATGGCTTGTGATTTTGATCATGCCATGCACTCCTGCATGCTCAATGTTTTATGCAAATTTTGTGTTTTTGCTACTTTTATTGGGTGGATTCAATCTTGTATATCTAAACCATGCATGGATCCTCTAGTAATGGTAGAATGGCTACATTTTATCAGGGGAAAAGAGGTATGAGGCTTGGCTTCCCTCTCTCTCCCATTTTATATATTCTAATGTTGATTCTTTAAGTAGAAGATTGGAAGTTGAAAGAAGAATACATAACTTTTTAGTATTGTAAGACGAGTAAATGAGATAAACCATTCTTATTTTTGTAGATGATACTCTCTTGTTGGGAGGAGCCTCAGTGGTTATTGTTGCTAGATTTAAATCCATATTATACAAATATTTGATGGCTACGAGAATATTTATGAATAAACATAAATGTCACGTTTATGGATGGAACTAAGCAATCTATCAAAGAATAGTCAAGGTGATGGAATTTACTGCTATAAAAGATTGTAATTGTTTCAATTATTTGGAATCCCAATCTTTCTAGGTTGACCCTTAGTCTTGGATTGGAAGAATGTAATTGGGAAGATAAGGAAAAAAATGTAGCAACAGGGAACTTAGTGGCTTGATCCAACACGAAGATTTGTTTTGATTAAATAAATCCTATATTTGTTAGCTATATATCGGAGCTATATTTTGCTTGCACCTCTTGGGGTTTCAAATTAGATTGATTAGTTGCAACACTAATTCTTGTGGTAAGGAGGGAGATCCAATTCAAAAAAATATCATTTAATTAATTGGAAACATGTAACGACTCTTGTTAAAAATGGTGGATTTACAATTAGAGACATAGGGCTATGAAATAAGGCTTTGGGTGCCAAAATTTTGTGAAACATTACTACAAGTGATGATGCTCGGTGGACGAAATCAATGAACAAAACTATACTCATTCTCCATGTAATAATAATATGGATCAACAATTCAATAAAGACCGTTCCATTCTTATTTGGAATTTGTGCAAATGCTCAACTGAGATAATAAAAAATAATACCTCATGGATGCCAAGAAATGGAAAAAAAGTATTAAAATGTGGGAGGATTGAATTTTGGGAAGGCATGAGCTTAAAACTTATGATCACTTAAATAAGTTACAAAATTGGATGAAGGTAAATAATTTGACTACTTTGGCAGACATATCAAAGAGAAATGCCAAGGGGAAATGGAATGACTGGAGGATTACAAATCTCTTGGTTGGTTTGGAATATAAGTGGAAGGATATGGTTAATATTATAAATTTCTCGTCCTCTGTTGATCAATCTATAGGCAGGTGTGGGGTAACAAACTTGTTAGCTATACTGTTAAAGAAGGGTATAGATTCCAAAGTAATGCTTCCTACGATTTTGCAAAAAAAAAAATATGGAATATAATTTGGGAAAGTTATGCCTTGCCTAAAATAAAGATGTTAAATTGGGTCTTGTGTTGTGAAAGAATATTGAATTTTGATAATACGAGAAGGAGAGGCATTTAGGGCCCCTCTTAGTTTCATATGTGCAATTACGAAGAAGAGAATACGAGACATATGTTGGATTGTGAGTTTGCTACAGAAGTTTGGCGTATTCAACATTTGAAGAGTTAAGCATCAACACAGTCATTCCATCTAAGTGGAGAGGAGCTTTGTAACTTGGCATAAACACTACCAAAGGAAATTCATTAATAAGCCATCAATGAAGTGAGTTTGGAAGCTTCTCCCCTATATCATTTTTTGGAAAATATGGATAGCAAGAAATGTAGTTATTTTTTAAAATAAAAAAGGCAGAGGTAAGAGTAGTGACAACTCAAGTTTGGGATTTGATGCTGGAAACAATTCATAGTAAAGGTCAAGCTAAACAACGGTTAGCATTTTTTATAGTTGAAGAAAAAATATGGACAATGAGATTATTATATCATCCTTCACAAAGAATGTCAAAGCATAAGCCAAAACATATAACATATCCCACTTCGCTTTTGTGAATCACACCTTCTAAAATGATAGCATGGGATCAAAGTCAAAATCAACACATTTTGTTTTTTGATGGAGCTTTCAAGGACAATCTAGGGGCGAAAGGCGTCGGGGGGTGCTATTTGACCCCAAAGAAAAACAAGAAGTCAAGTTTGCATGAGGACTAGGAGAAACATAAAAAAAAATCAAGTTGAGGATCTAGCTCTTTGGCGTGGACTATATTTCACCAAAATAAATCAAATATATCATTTGATAATTATTTATTGGTAATTCCGTGATTATAATTTGTTTTTGGGTTTTGAACTTGTTTTCGAAGGAAGGTCGTGTTCCTTGAACAATGTGGAGAGTGTAGCATCTGGTGAGTGAGTTTGAGAAAATCAAAACATGTATGTTAAAGCATGGCACAATAGAGATAAATGGGGAGGTTGTAGGCTAATTTACCATCCCTTACTGAACATTTGGTTAACCAAAAATTAATTCGAAATTAAAGACAATTTGAATGTCATTTACTATAGATTGATAGAATTTGTGAAATGGTGGATGTTGATCATCGTGCCATATATGTAATCGGTTGCAATCTCTGTTTGAGGAATTTGGGGAACCTCTAACGAACTGTTGATAGAAGAAGGTGGCGGGATGAAGTTTCAAAGGACGATAATGCAAGATGAAATACAAATAGGTTTTTTTACAACAATTTGAAGGTGTGGTTAGGTTGGCTTGGTGGTAGAAGCTTTTGTCGTTTGAGATTTGTGGACATGTTTTCAAAGGTAACCTATAATTCTTACAAACCGTTGGTTTTAGAGGGCTTTGATTGTTCTTTATTTTGAAAAAAGGATAGCTAAAAAAAGATAAACTCATTGAAGAAAAATGCATGTCCTATCAACAACCTCCTTATGTTTCCCCTTACCAAAGAACCTCGCCATCAAGTAGAAGGAAAGATAAGCATCAATTTTGAGATGTGATGCTCTCAATTAGAGTCAAAGACATAAATGCAAGGGAAAAAAATTCTACCTATGTGAAATAATAATGTCAATACTGACAAAGATGATGAAGTTAGGGATATATCTTATTTTGACACAAAAACAAGCAAAGAGGAATCTAGAAACCATAAGACTAGTCCAACGCTCTATGTTGTTGTAATCGCAAGCATCAAAATGTTAAAACACAATATGCCAAATAATATAGAACCTAAAGACAAAGGTGTCAAGAAAAAAAATAGGGTCATAACGATGGAAATTAGAGATCTTGAAAATGCTAAAGAATACCTTCAACATTAAATACATATCCTACAGTGCATACTAGAAGAGCAGTTTAACAAGTCCAAGGAGCTCAAAAAACAATTAACGACATCAGAGAAAAGGAATAGAGGATTACAAGTAAAAGATTGAGCATTAATTCGACAAGACGTTGCAATTCAACGTGATCTATAATCATAGGGAAATCAAGATGACAATAAAAAGATTGAAAAGGCTTTATCATATAAAGACAAGGAAATTAATCGTTAGAATAGTCATAGTTAGATTCTACTCATAGAAGTTAAAAAAATAAATCATAAGGATATATCAATCTTGAAAGTAGACAAGGTGACATCGATGGATGCTAGTGAATCAAGAAAGTTTTTAGAAGTTGAGAATGCAAAAAGGACATTAATATAATTGATTGGAACTACAGGTCAAAGTGTTATTATTGATGAAGCCTTATTAGTGAAAGAACATCCAGGAAATGAGTCCAAGAAACAATTCACTGACAAGTTAACCTCTATAGATTTAGTGTTGATTGACGTTCCATTGATCATTGATGGAGCCATTCGTGCACCATTGAATACAAAAATATTAAAATAACAACATGACAACTCAAGTATATGATGAAACATCTAAACCAAATATAAGAATGATAAACTTATCATGGTATCGTATTGGCACCTTAATTACAGAAAATATAACATCCAAGAAACAACATACCAATGTCAACTTTGTTCTTATGTATCAAAGCATCCAAACATTAATTCATTTCTATTAAAATTGAGCTCACGGGAATCTATGAACCAAGGCAAAACTCACAAATAGATTTTAGAGACAAATTTACTCAAAATATGATATGAAACGGTGCAATAATGATTTGCAGCTGTATATGCTTTCATTAATCAAAAGTAAAAATGGATACAATTTGGATGATGTTTACAATGTAATACATTGATATTACTAACCAGACAATTTGAATACATGAGAGTAAATTCGAATTGATTGACTCAGCCTAACTGTATGGATAACTAGACATGTCTAAATCACTATCGGAGCATAACTAGTTAGCTCCACTTGTCTAAATTAGTGGCTCAATCAGTTAGAATCAGTTAGAATCAGTTAAACTACTCTAATTGACTGTAACTTGATGTAACTGAATGTAACTGGGTGTAATTGAATGTAACTGACTCATAACTAGGCTTGACTAGTCACCAACTGAACTCAACTGAAGGAGGTTGGTGTTGGCACTCCTAGTGGCTCCTAAATTGTAGGGATTGGTCTAGGAGGCACCTAAACTGATGCATGCAAGTGAAATTAGTGGAAGTTAACCTCAATCAGTGTTCCCCACACTCTAGTTACTAGTACATGTGGCCCAATTAGGCCATGTGGACCCAATGGAACTAGTGACTCAATAATGACCGAAAAGACTCATATTTTAGGCATAATTGACCAAATTGGACATGCGAGGATTATAATCCTAATACCCCCCTAAATGCTAGCTTGGAAAATTTGTGGGCCCGGTAACTAATACCATAGGTTACCCATTACAACTAAAATGAAAAAGCAACTCCTTAATACAAATAAGGAAACCGGGAAAAACCTCATGGGAAAAATACCCTCCTCAAACTAAGCAGGTAAAATCAGGATCAATTTTGTTCTTCTCTGCAGAGGTATCTTGGGGCTTGGCATGTGAACTTCTCCATCCAAACTAAATGATTATGTTTGGAGAAATCTTCCTCTTTGGAAGAAGAATAATGTGCTCAACTAAATCAGAAATATAGACATCTGCTGGATGAAAACTGGACCCATGTAGAGCAACTGAAATCAACGGATGAGAGAGCAAAAGTGCTTGAGATTTCAAACCATCTAAGGAACACCTAAAAAACTGATATATTGCAGCCTTGAATAGCAAACCATGTGAGGTAATATCAGCTCCAAGTGTTAGGAGCAAGTGTATAGGCGGATGCAAAATGTCTCCCTCTTTACTAGTTCTGTGAAGAGATGAGCATGTGATCAAATACAAAGGTAGAGAAGCCCTGGGACTGTGGAGAGCGAATGCTTGAGCTCCATAATTTGATATAGCTTCAAAAATAACCAATGAATCAAAAAATACAATATCCGCAACCTCATAAGAGTAAATTAACATCAAATCCCCAGCAGCAAATTTGAAGAAGATTTGTGGTACTTGATTTGTCACACCAAAATTGATGAGACCAGCTACAAGCATGACTGAAGGCTCTTGGAACTTAAAATTCAAACCAAATAATATCAGATCAGATCCAGATAAGATCATATCATATCCAAATAGTTTCATATCAGATCCAAAAGTGTGGTCCACCGAGATGGTAGATGCACAGTTTTCTCCTTCTTCAAAATTTTGAATATTGGTGCCTGCAATCTTGGAGGAAATTGCTCGAAGATCTAGATCAAGGAGAGCGAATGGATCAATCCTACAATTTGATATTTTTTCCAAAATATCCAAGGTATTACTTATCTGCACACCAGCAACAACATTAGAGGGAGAGAAATCAAATTCCTCTTCACTTTCGGAAGCAATCACTGGCAAATTTTGTACAGAATTTAAAGGAGAATCACTGGAGAATGTTTGCATAGAAGTGAAACATAGTTTTTATTCAATATCAAAGATTCGAATGTCTTCTTTTGTATCATCCATATGAGAATATGAGATATCATAGATCTCATACACTTTTGGAGCAACAGAAGGAGGAGTCACTACAAGGACATTTTCTTCAATTCGAATTGACTGTGTGGAAGATTTTGCTTCTTCTTCATCTTGAAAAAATTCATGAGAGAGAGTAGAGGGTGAGGATTTTGAACAAAGAACTCTTGTGGTGCTGGGTTTGATCTCCAAAGTGGTATAATGACCCTCATTGTGATTGCCATAGGTTCTATCCAATTTTGTCCGAAGATCCTTTGGGTATTCAACAGATTTAACAAGGTAGCACAAGCTTGGAGAAAGGGCCAAACATATTGTTCCAAAATCTCTATCACCAACATTTAGCCAGTCATTCTCATTCTCATAAGAATCTTTACAAAGTCCAATAGACACCTCATAGAGATCCTGTCTCTTTACAAATAAAATCATCTTCATCTTCCATTTTGAATATCTTGTGGATGGAGTAAGAAGAGGAACTAATAATTTTGAATCCATCTGAAATTGCACCTATAATTACACAAAAAAAACAAAGTAAGGTCAAACAGCCTGCACTTTTGGAGTTTTCTTCACAACCGGCTTAGTTAATTAAGCAAGCTTGATCAACAATTTATTTGCCTAAGAATTATGTGGTAAACTCTCCGCTACTGGTGTAGAGCTGGAATTTTTTGATTTTTTTTGCTCAAATTGCTTTGATCCAACATGACATCTGTAGAAGGAGAAATGTGTTGTCCTACCGAGGCTCTGATACCATATTAAAATTGAGCTCACAGGAATCTATGAACCAAGTCAAAACTCACAAATAGATTTCAGAGACAAGTTTACTCAAAATATGATATGAAATAATGCAATAATGATTTGCAGTTGTATATGCTTTCATTAATCAAAAGTAAAAATGGATACAATCTTGATGATGTTTACAATGTAATACACCGATATTAATAACCAGACAATTCGAATGCATGAGAGTAAATTCGAATTGATTGACTCAGGCTAACTATATGGATAACTAGACATGCCTAAATCACTGTCGGAGCCTAACTAGTTAGCTCAAGTTGTCTAAATCAGTGGCTCAATCAGTTAGAATCAGCTAAACTAGTCTAACTGGATGTAACTGAATGTAATTGGATGTAACTGAATGTAACTGACTCATAACTAGGCTTGACTAGTCACCAACTGAACTCAACTGAAGGAGGTTGGTGTCGGCACTCCCAGTGGCTCCTAAATTATAGGGATTGGTCTAGGAGGCGCCTAAATTGATGCATGCAAGTGCAATCAATGGCAGTTAGCCTCAATCAGTGTTCGCCACACTCTAGTGACTAGTACATGTGGCCCAATTCGGCCATGTGGACCCAATGGAACTAGTGACTCAATAATGTCTGAAAATACTCCTATTTTAGGCATAATTGACCAAATTGGACATGTGAGGATTGTAATCCTAACATTATTAAAGTTAACAACAAAGAAGATCAAATACATACTTTTGTCATCAAAGGGATTCCATTTAGGTTGGATTGATCATTTTTTGATATGACGATATGTTTCAAAGCTTTAAGATACATATATACTCATGTCCTCAACCTTATTAAATGGGTGAAAGTCACATGAAGATGGATCATTATGTCAAAAGAAGTATTTCTTATATGTGCTTTGAGTACAAATCATTTTTAAGGGGGGAGACTTGTAATATACCTAGGGTAAATCACCACTATGTAATAAATAAATATTATGAACTCTTATGTAATAATAGTTAATAGGAAATTATCATTAATGTAGTAATAATGATAAGTTGTGCATTTTTCAAAGGACACGACTTGTTACTTTATCTACATGTACTCATATACACGTTCAATGTACTAAAGTAATCATTATGGAATATATGAATAATGAACAATATATCTTTGAAAATATATATGGATTTGCCCTATTATGATGGATGATGAAGTGAAGTAACCTATTAGGTTGGATTGAAGCAATAGTACAGATCTAGATATTGACTTCGTCTTCTTACATTCTACCACTTGAAATCAATGCATTGAAATTTTCTCACATACCCATACCCTGATTATCATGCAGAATTAAAAATTTCCTATGGAACCTTTGTTGTTCTTTGAAACACGGGGCATGGTCGTGAAACACCTTTCAACATTCATGCTCTGATTGATGCCGGAGCATCCAGCTCGAAATTCATTCTATTCAAGCCTATAGATAAATTCTCCAACTTCCCAACACGAGAGAAATCGATCCTATCTGTGATCAATTCGACGATCTGCGAAGAAAGATCTCAGAGGAGATTGAACGGCAGAGAAGAATCATGACGAAAACCGACGGTCACAATCTGGTCAGCATCTGGGAACATAACAATGGCTGAGAATCAACCTGCAAGAATCAACAGTGTAGAAAGCTTTAGTTTGCGGAATCAAGAAATATGGAAATTGTCATTCTGCATCTCGCATGCAGAATAGACCACTGCGGAAAGAAAAGTTGTGGAAGTAGATATTTGCGAAGCCGCAACCCACATTTGGCATGCAGAAAGGAAAGTATGAAAGAAGATATGCAGAAATAGATATCGCGAAGCTAAATCCCGCATCCCGCAAGTTGCGGAAAGGAAAGTTGTGGAAGGATATTTTTGCCAAGAAACTCATCCTGTTAGCAGAAGTCTTGGGCAGATTTGATCATTGAGGCCATCACCAATCTGACAATGTAAGCCCCATAACATAATTTAGAAATGCATTGAATGAAACATACACAGATGCATACAATTGCACTTATACAGTGGAAGCAATTCATCAATTCCACACATTAGGCATGTTCATCATATCGCATTAAGCAAATACAAATACAGAGATTTACACATAGATACTTATCTTATGAAGAAGCTTGTTCCGCAACAAACTATGTCGCTCCAACGTTCCACCCAACCATAGGTTAGTGCGCTCATTTATCTCTCAGCGGCACTACCACCCCCAAGCTGGGCATGATTTCCCCAAGGAATAAGGAACAATAGCAGGCTCACACAAAGCCAAGGGTACAACAAAACTCAGCCAAGCCAACACAGTTGGGTTTAACATGCTGCAAGCAAATAAGACATTATACTACTAGTTTTATCAGACTGTAGTCAGTCAAGCCAACATTCACATTCAGGACCATCCAAGCCAACTAAGGATCACACACACACAAGGATCACACACACACAAGGCCAAACACAACAAGACACGACCAATCCAACATATGGGTTATCAGGATATTAGCCAAGCCATCCTTCAAGTTGGGTTTATCAGGCTTCTAAGGCAGTGGACAGGAAGAACTGTTAAGCTAGTGAGCTCATCCACAGAGCTAAGGACACATTCACAAGACCTATCTGACCTAGCATCCACGTTTCCTACACACCCAACACAAGGAAGTGTCCCCTTCTATGCTCCACAGTCCCTCAAGATACACCTTCCCTTCCAGTGCTCTTCAGGATGCGCAGAGCATATTCACCAGCCACTCTTATCTTATTGTGAGGTTCCCACTATGTTCATCAAGCACATTCTACATATCTTCCACTCTTAAGTCTTGTATATAGTTTAGAACAAAACCAGGGTGCACATCACAACAAACCACAGGGAGACACAACAACACATGCTTAACTCTAATACACAAAGTAACAGGGTCTCATACACTTTGTAGTCCAGGATAACACTGCAACACCACAAACAAGGTCTCGCCAAAGGAAAAACACTTGCAGAAACGCGTAGCAACACCTGCAGAAACGCGTAGCAACACCTGCTCTTCTCGCTGCGTCTATCCGATCAGGAAGAATGACCAACGCGTGGGTGAATCCTTGTGAATGAACAACCCCCCTCCCCCCCCACCATGAAAGAAGGAACATTAACAAAACATCCCCCGCAATTCCCCCAAAACGTGAGGGAAGATGAAACGTGAATGCATGAGGGAATGGGCATACGTTTTCGAGTGTTTTCTTGCCCATTGGGGTCAAAACACGTTCTTCCATAATGGGTGCTCTGCCCAATTCGAATTTTTCCCATACTCTTCCCATTCCATGCAATAACTACCTCAACCAAATTCTGGCAGAAATAAATGGTTGGGGAAAAAGACAAGAAATGGGTAGTTGACAATTTTGATGGGTTTTCCCCAATGGCTCAAGGTTAAACATTCCCCCTCCTCCCTATCCTTGGGAAATCATGCCCCCATCTCATTATTTGTTGCATTAACATAGCTGGTTGTGGTTTTTTTATAATAAATTGCATATTACATGATGTCTCAACATATAGTGCCTGGCTAGCACAAAATACCATCGGCATCGATTTTAATCACTGAAACATAACACACTAAATCCATGGTGGGGTCTTGGCCTTGAGCTCCTCACCATGATCAAATAAAAATATTTACATCATATGTAGTTCAATACCACGGGGTCAAAACCAGGGTGTTACATTCCCCTCCCCCTTCAATAGCACTGTCCTCAGTGCTTTACAAAAATTTAACAATTGCTACATTGGCACCGCCCTCAGTGCTCTGCAAAATTGAACAAAATAGATGCGCCAATCGCATGGCATCCTCCAACATCAACGTAGCCTCTTCAGGACCGCAATGCTCCTTTGCAGCTTTATTTGTCCAATGGCACGATCTAGAACTCTTCCAAGTCCTTGCTTGCATGCATCAGCACACACCATGAGATCTTTTCCTGGTCTTGGAGAATCATTCTCCTCAACGTGGAACATTTCCAGTGTCTTTGGCAACCAACAATACCTATGATCAATCCCCAAGTAATGAGTCAATTCACATGACAGTATTCACAAGATTTTCCAAAATCATAGATGAATCACATGCACATGTATATTGATATCAAATCAACACAAAGTTGTCAAGTGAACCAAATACTCATTAGCATAAGTGTCTTCTTTTGGTTCCACAGGTACCCAACTTGGCTTCATACAACCATGGCACTCACAACCCTACCCCACCCCATACATGGGTGTGGACTAAAGGGTGGCCAAATTTCTGCAAGCCTCAGATCCCCCAAAATATCTTTCAATCGAGATCTAACAGCTCTGCTTTAGAGCCTAAAACTCCTTCTAGGTTCTCACCAAGCTCGGAGCCTCCTTTCTGGACACCACCACAATTAATTCACATGTTAGATTCATTCATATAAGGTGCAATCTATAACAAGATTTTCAAAACCATGGCTACATCATATGCTCATGTATTTTTACAAGAATCAACAACAACAATAGTTTGATAAGTAAACCAAATACTTATCCGTATAATATATCTCAACCGAGATCTGGTAGCCCTGCGTTAGAGCCCAACACCTCTCTGGGTGCTTAATGGAAGCTCTGCTTAAGGCTCAACACTTCCTCTCAGTGCTTACCAGTTCTCAGACGCTTACATTCAGACATGCAGTTTACATCAGATATCATTATAAAATTTCAATCATAGGTTTTCAAACCTATCCCAAACGCATCCCTCCGAGAAGCTATGTACACCCAGTACATCCTTTCGAGGAGCCATGTACACCCAGTACATATTTTCTTCATCTCACCTACATTACATACAAGCATGCAGTTCATATGAGATGTCATCAAAATTTCAGTCATAGATTTTCAAACCTATTTCCAACACATCCTCCGAGAACCTATGTACACCCAGTACATTCTTCAGAGGAGCTATGTACACCCAGTACATCCTTCCGAGGAGTAATGTATCCCAAACACACCCTTCCGAGAAGCTATGTACTGTAAGGGCGTACTTTCACTATATCACTTGCATTACATACAAGTATGCAGTTTACATGAGATGTCATCATAGATTTACAAGTCGATTTCATGCATACATGATTTCCCAAATATCAAACGATCAATAACATTGAATTTCAAAAATAAAAATATGAGTTCACAATCCTGATTCTTGCATAAAATCAGATTTTTGCACCCATGAGGCCATCCTCATGTTGTTTGGCTTCTGCAAGTGGGGAGTACTCATCCCTTACTTACGCATGCTTCCCACAACCCAAACATCCACATACAACATGTCATCTTGGCACAATTTTTAATCAGCCAAACAATCACAGTTAGTCAACGGGAACCTTCAAACATCAAGCAATGCAAAACAAGCATATCCATTGTTAGCATGATTCAAAACCATCACAGGAGATCACAGTCTCCCATAATCAACAGAAAAAATTGCAATCTGAAGTTTCAAAATCTATTCTTAGTCGTGAGAACCTTCTCATGGCACATGGCAGCTTCCTACCCTGGCTTTCATTGTCACAACCATACTGCTCGGCTTAGGTCATTCTACCCGAGTCTTCAAGAAGTCCTCATGTGTATGCCCATACACACAAGGGCCACTTCCTCATGGAACTACAAGTTCACATGCAGGCTTCCTCACTTATGCTTCCTTAGCAATTTCAAAGTCAGCCTCAAATGTTCCACATGTTCTTCCTCATTATTAGAATAAATAAAATGCCATCAAGGAAAACAAGAACAAACCTGTCCAGATACTTACTGAAAACATTATTCATGAGGAACATGAATGTAGTTGGTGCATTGGTACCACTACAACTCATAAGAACCATACCTTGCTCTAAAGGTTGTCACATGAACACTTTCATCCTTGATCCTTACCTGTTGGTAACCAGACTTGTTCTTCGTAGTGACTTTGTTCAATGGTCTGAAATCAATAGGTATCTTGTGCACCATCTTTCTTTTTCACAACTAGGAATGGTGCTCCCAAAGAAGACACACTTTTCTTGACATACCTCTTTTCCAACAACTCTTGCAGCCGCACCTTTAGCTCTATCATTTCTGGTGTACTCACCCTATAGGGTGTCTTGGACATTGGTGCTTTACCTTGCACAAGTTCAATCGTGGCATCAATGTCCCTCTTTGGAGGAAACCTTGGAACTTTATCAGGAAAAGCATCCCTGAATTCCTCCAACACATGAAGGTCCTCCAACCTAGGATCTTCATTCTCTGTTGCCTCCAAAACATGAGTTGCATACACTCAGCAACTTTTCCCACAGAACTTCTTCAGCTGCATTGCTGAAGACTTCCTTCCAAAGATCACTTCTGGAATGCCTTTCACAACCTTTAGGTTGCTCCTTCATCCAAGCACTTCAAAGGTCTTGTTGTAACAATCAAGCCTTTTTCTCTGTGCTTCCAACTAATCCATTCAAATGAGGACATCATAGGATCCGGGTGGTAGAACATTCAGATCTACACAGGTGGCTAACCCATCCATGACCAATGGACATTTCATTACTACCTCACTGAATTTCTTCTTAGTTCCAGTGGCTAGTTAGACTAACCATGATCTTCTATGCTTTGACTTCTTTAAAGTGCGTGTATCAACAATTCTAGGGGTGATATAGTTGTGAGTCGATCCAGGGTTAATCAAAACAGAAATAATATGTTCAACAATCTCACCCTCAACTTCCACCACAGTTGAGTTGTGGTTGAGTTATGACATGCCCGGTGGTCTTCTAGCACTGCACAATTTTTAGGAATGATCCCTGCTTCCTGACCCACAATTCAACTTCTTGGGTGTTGCGTAGATGGGGTCCTTCACATCCCCAATATTTGAGTGGTTTCTTGGGCTTTTCCCTCATCACTCTGGCCAGCTCAATCACAACTTGTGATAGCTGCCTTTGTTGCTTTAGGAGGTGAGAAGGTTTAAAACCTTTCTTCCTTGGGTTGATCTTTTCATTCTTCTCATGAGAATTTATCCTACTTCCTTCCATCTCTTTAAACTAAAGCCCAGAGTTTATCTTCCTTTGGAGATCTGCCAAAATCTGTAGCATGGTGGCAGTCAACTAGTTTTGCACTACCAGAGCCTTGACCAACCTCTTATTTTCTTCTTGGCGCTGATCTTCTTTAACCTTCTTGGTCGGACCAAGACCAACGTTTCAATATGCACTATGACTCTGAAAAATCTGTTAACAACATCATTTGTTAAACAATCTCATCAATCAAAAGAAATTACTTACCAATCGATTATTGTAGGCATGAATGGTTAAGATCATATCACGATCACGATGCATTTCGTTGGGTTGGCTAAGTTTAGCAATTCTGCTAAATAACACTCTTTCTTGTTGTAGTTTTCTTTTATGCAACCAATTGCCTCGACACATTTGTACCAATGCTGCAACCAACAGCTTTGTCAAATTACAACCTGGGTGTTCTTTTCCATTTTTATATGTTCAACTTGGCCCATTTAAGCCCTAGTGCTGCAACCAACAGCTCCGTTAACTGTTCAACTTGGCCCATTTAGGCCCTAGTGCTGCAACCAGCAGCTCTGATACCATTCTGTCACGTACCCATACCCCGATTATCATGCGGAATTAAAAATTTCCTACGGAACCTTTGTCGTTCTTTGAAACACAGGGCAGCCGTGAAACACTCCTCAACATTCATGCTTTGATTGATGCCGGAGCATCCAGCTCAAAATTCATTCTATTCAAGCCCGTGGATAAATTCTCCAACTTCCCAACACCAGAGAAATCGATCCTGTATGTGATCAATTTGACGATCTGTGAAGAAAGAACTAAGAGGAGACCGAACGACGGAGAAGAATCGCGACGGAAACCGACGGTCACAATCTGGTCCGCATCTGGGAACAAATCAATGGCTAAGAATGAACGATGCGAAAAGCTTGACTTTGCGGAATCGGGAAATATGGAAATTTCCATCCCGCGTCCCGCATGCGGAATAGACCACTGCACAAAGAAAAATTGCGGAAGTAGATATATGGGAAGCTGCATCCCGCATGTGGAAAGGAAAGTTGCGGAAGAAGATCTGTCGAATTAGAGTTCGTGAATCCGCATCCTACATCCCACGAGTTGTAGAAAGGAAAATTGCGGAAGGAGATTTCTTCCAAGAAACTCAGCCTGTTAGCAGAAGTCTTGGGCAGATTTGATCATTCAGGCCATCACCAATTTGACAATCTAAGCCCCATAACATAATTTAGAAATGCATTGAAAGAAACATACATAGATGCATACAATTGCACTTATACAACGGAAGCAATTCATCAATTCCACACATTAGCCATGTTCATCATATCCCATTAAGCAAATATAAATGCCGAGACTAACACATAGATACTTATCTGATGAAGAAGCTTGTTCTACAACCAGCTATGTCGCTGCAAGGTTCCACCTAACCATAGGTCAGTGCGCTCATCTATCTCTCAACAGCACTAACACCCCCGAGCTGGGCATGATTTACCTCAAGGAATAAGGAACACTAGTAGGCTCACACAAAGCCAAGGATACAACAAAAATCAGCCAAGCCAACATAGTTGGGTTTAACAGGCTGCAAGCAAACAAGCCAATATACTGCTAGGTTTATCAGACTGTAGTCAGTTAAGCCAACATTCACATTCAGGACCAGCCAATCCAACTAACATATGGGTTTATCAGTTTTTCCAACCAAGGATCACACACACACAAGGCCAAACACAACAAGACACAGCCAAGCCAACAGATGGGTTATTAGGCCATTAGCCAAGCCATCCTTTAAGTTGGGGTTTATCAGGCTTATAAGGCAGTGGACAAGAAGAACTGCTAAGATAGTGAGCTCATCCACAGAGCTAAGGACACCTTCACAAGACCCATATGGCCTGACATCCATGTTGCCTACACACCCAACACAAGGAAGTGTCCCCTTCTCTGCTCCACAGTCCCTCAGGTTACACCTTCCCTTCCAGTGGTCTTCAGGATGTGTAGAGCAGATTCACCAGCCACTCTTATCTTGTTGTGAGGTTCCCACTAGGTTCATCAAGCACATTCTACATCTCTTCCACTCCTAAGTCTTGTATATAGTTCATACCAAAACCAGGGTGCACATCACAACAACATAGGCTTCGCTCTAATGTTTTTGGGTGTTTTCTTTCGCATGGGGGTCAAAACACTTTCTTCCAGAATGGGTGCTCTGCCCAATTTGAATTTTGCCCATACTCTTCCCATTCCATGCAATAACTACCTCAACCAAATTCTGATAGAAATAATGGTTGGGGAAAAGACAAGAAATGGGTAGTTGACAGTTTTGATGGGTTTTCCCCAATGGCTCAAGGTTAAACAATCCCCTTCCCCCTTATCCTTGGGAAATCATGCCCCCATCTCATTATTTGTTGCATTGACATAGCTGGTTGTGGGTTTTTTATTATTATTAAATTGTATATTACATGATGTCTCAACCTATTGTGTCTGGCTAGCACAAAATACTATCGTCATCGATTTTAATCATCAAAACATAACACACTAAATCCATGGTGGGGCCTTGGCCTTGAGCTCCTCACCATGATCAAATAAAAATATTTACATCATATGCAATTCAATACCACAGGGTCAAAACCGGGGTGTTACAAAGTTCTTGCTAATGTTTTCCACCCATGTGTCATTGCCCAATGTTGTCTTCGTCACATTTTCAACAAGCCAGTAGAATTTTTACACCGTTCAAACTTCTCTATCCTAACTTGATTTGTAAGCATATATGCAATATTGTCATCGGTATCAATTTTCTCCAACAAGATCCTAGCTTCTTCCACCACTTTTCTTATGAAATGGTACTTAATATTATGCTTCGTGTTATCATGGAATGATAGATTCTTCAGTAAGTGGACAACACTTTGACTATCACAATCTAAAGTGATCTTCCCTTGTATCATCTTGAATTCATCCATAATTTGTCCTATCCATATTTCTATCTATTGCCTCAATTGTTGTCACATATTTTGCTTCAATAGTTGATAAGGAAAACACTAGCTGCAACTTAGATGTTCAACTTACAGCTCCACTAGTGAGAGTGAAAGTATATATTGTAGTAGACTTTCGTCCACCTTTGTTTTCACCAAAATCATAATACACAAAACTTTTAATATGTAGATCTATTGATTTTTAGAAAACAACAACATCTAAAGTGCCCCTTAAATATATGAGTATCCACTTCACAACATTCCAATGATCCTTACTAGGATTTGCTATGAACCGACTAACAACTTCCACTGCTTGGGAAATATCCTATCTGGTGCTCACCATGGGAAACACAAGGATCCTACTACAAAAGAATATGGTACATGAGACATGCTTGTCTTCTCTACTTCCATGCTAGGATATTGTTTGAAAGACAACTTAAAGCGTGGAAGAAGTGGGGTGCTAATTAGTTTTTCATTACAAGTATTGAAGTGTTGCATAAACTTTTCTATAAATGACTTTTCACTTCACAAGATATTCCTACCTTTTCTTTCCATGTGTATCTTCATCCCTGGAATTTGATTTGTTGGTCCAAAATCCTTTATTTCAAATGTCCTAGCCAACTAAGCCTTTAGATTATTTTTTTCTTCACGATCTGGCCTCCAACCAACATATTATCATCATGCAACAACAAGATAATAAATCTGCCATCATCAAATGTCTTATAATATGCATAATGGTAAGTTTCACTTCTGCTAAAACCTTGCCTCTTCATGAATATGTGATTTTTTTGATCCATATGCTTCACACTTGTTTTAATCCATATAGAGATTTCTTGAGTCTGCAAACCAAATTATCTTTGCCTCTTTCTTTATATCTCTCGATCTTATCCATATGAATTTCTTCCTTGATGTCATGGTGCATGAAAGTGGTTTTTACATCCAGTTACTCCAACTCTAAATCACGTGCTACTACAAGTGCAAGTAAAGCCTTTTATAGTAGTAAGCTTCCCTACTAGAGAGAATATTTCATTAAAATCTATACCTGACTTTTTGCCACCAAGTGAGCTTTATTATATTCCAATAACCCACCATAGTTCTTCTTTATTTTATACACCCATTTGTTTCCAATAACTTTGCTTCCATACAAGAAATCCACAAGCTCTCATGCTTCATTCTTGTGTAGTTCTTTTTTTTTCCTTTGTTCATGGCTTTCGTCCATTTGTTTGCATTATCATGTTGTTTAGCTTCCTGAAACGAACTACGTTCACCATCATCAATTAACAAGGAAAAAGAAGGTTGTAAATCAAGAGAATATCTTTATGGATGTCTCTTGGAAAGTGTACGTCTTATGAGTTGTGGTTGCTAAACTTGTTGTTCTTGTGTTGATAAGATGCTACATTTTCATATTCACTCATTTCTACTTCCAACAGGTACAATTTTAGGTGTATGCTCTACCTCTTTCCTTAGCATGTATTTTGCATTAAAAATAACATCCCATCTAACAATTACCTTGTGTTCAGTACGATCCCACCGTTTATTACCCTTTACTACATTATCATAACTGAGAAAAAAACATTCCCTTACTTTTGGGTCAAGTTTGGACATCTTTTCTTTATGCACAAGGGCAAAAAATCATAGCCAAAGACACACAAATGAGAATAATTGACTCGCTTACCCCACCAAACCTCTTATTGAATCTATCCATTCAATGCAATTGTAGGTGATCTATTTATAAGATAAGCAATTGTATTAATATTCTCTGCCCATAATCCATTATCCAACCTAGATGTACTGAGCATGCGTAGTTTTGCAATGATTGTCACTAAAGGTAGAATAATACCCTTACTTATCCATCCCCTTGATCGAGAGCAAATTATTCTGTAATTTGGTACATGCCATTCATCACATAGCTTCCTTTATCTGCCATCATCCAACTTGGTCCTTATGTCCCCTTTTCCCGCAATTTCTAGAGGATGACCATCACCCAAGAAGTTTATCCCACCACTATAGGGCTAATTTTTGACAAACTAGACTCTATGTAATGAAATGTGAAAAGATACACTTGAGTCCAAAACCCAAGCATATAGAAGAGATATATTTTAAATGATGTATAAATCCTCAATCATGTTGCCTGTTCTAAATTCGTTGTACCAACCTTAGCTAATGGTTGATATGAATTTCCATCCTTATTTTCCTCCTTTAAATACCAATAGTCCTTCCTCAAGTGCCCTAGTTTTCCACAATTTCAGCATTTTCCTTTTAGCTTGCCTCCTTTAGATTTAGAACAAGGATTCACTATTAGAGGGATCCAAATACGTTTTTTGCCTCAACTCTTTTCCCAACAAAGCAACTATTACATCATCAAATTTAAGAGTTCTCGATGATGAGTTGGTGATGTTCACCACCGTATGATCCTAGGTATCTGAGAGGGAGCATACTAAAATGATTGCTTTGTCCTCATCCTCCACCTTTACACCAACCGAGACCAATTTGTTGATTAGGGTATTAAACTCATTCCAATGATTTGATGTAGGTGAACCCTTCTTCATCCTCATATGATAATTTTTTTGTTTTGTTTTAGGAAAACCTTATTTGTTTTCGTTTTAGTCTCATACAGCTTCCAAGTTTATCACAAAGGAATTTCACAATCTTTTCTTCAACAACATTGACAAGATATAGTCTATTAGCAAAGACAAATAATATAAGTCACCTTCTTTTCCAACTTTATCTAGTCCTCATTTGTCATGCTACTTGCTTTTTTTTCAACCCCTTTCAAGGACAGGGCTTGGCCATCCCAAGCCAACAAATCCTCCACCTTCATCTTCCACGGGGAGAATTTTTTGCCATCAAACTTCTCAATCTTGAACTTGGTTAAACCTCCTTGCATTGTTGTAGTTCCCACTCCCAGAAAACGCTAAGCCTGCAAGTTTTCTAGGCTCTAATACCAAATGTTAATAAAACATAGAAATATAAGCAGGGAACAACACCAATAGAACAAACGATTTGCATGGAAACCTTGTTGCATGCAAGTAAAACCTTGGGGCAATGTCGACTTCATATTTTGTTATTAATTGGAAAAAAAACTTGCAATGCTTCCTTCTCTCTTGTGAAATGATGACAGGGGTCACTTCCCTTTTATACAACATATATATGAGGATTCCAGAAGGAACCAAAATATACTCTAAGGGTCTAGAAATTTTTGCCTTGGGGGTTTTAACTCCTCTTTGAGCTCAACACATACAAATATCTAGTGCCTAGTCATGAAATCTACAAGAAGAATATTGGAGATATGAATAATGACTTCATCTCCTAACACCAACACCATCATCAAAGTTGTGAGTGAGAATGTTTTTCAATTAAGTATCCCCCCTTTATTTTTCTTGCACCTATATTTAATGTGGAGTTGCTTTGGCCATATTTTCTGCCTCTTATGAACACCTCGGAGGTGGTTGAGCACTTGGTTCCTACATAACTCAATATTAATTGCATTCAACATACTATAGTTGAATAGACCATGGACACCAATACAAAGGACACTTGCTAAGAAACATGTAATATCCTGATTTTGACCCCATTGAATTAAAATCGTACATGATGTAAATATCGTTATTAAGTCATGGTGAGGAGCTCAAGGCCAAGGCCCCACTATCGATTTAGCATTTTATGTATTGACAATTAAAATCGATACCTATGGTTCTCGTGCTAACCAGGCACAATATAAATTGAGACACCATGTAAATATGCAATTTAATAAAATACCCACAACTAGCTATGCAATGCAACAAGAGACTGGGCATGATTTCACAAGGAATAGGGAGGGAAATTATTCAAACCCTTGAGCCAATAGGGTTAAGCCAAATGTCATTGAGGGGACCCATAAACTCTCAACTACCCATTTTGTCTTATGCACCCAATCATTTAATTCTTCCAGAAGTTGGTTAAAGTAGTTAATGCATTGGGAATGGAGAGGTATGGCAGTCAATTTCGTATTGGGGCAAGCCATCAATCCGAGAAATCATAATTTTGCTTATGGAACAAGAAAACACCCAGAATGGGTGCCCATTCCATTCCTCTCCAACGTTTTTCACTTCCTCATGCAGCTGGAGCTAGCTGGGGCGTTTTCCATCATGTTCTTCTGTGTTTCCTTCATCTTTCCATGGCTGGGAAATCCGTTTTTGGTTGCACAGTAGATGGGAAGAGAGATTCACGATTTGGGGGTTTATGGAGGTTGTTTCTGCCCATAAACGTTTTCTGAAATCGAATTTTCTCTCACAGGGTTGTTTCCCCTTCTACCATTTCGTTTTTGGTTGCCAAAAGTTTTTCTTCATACCCAACACTTGTGTTTTGCTGTTATGTGCATCCTTGTTTTGGTCTGAACTGTTAGGAGTGGAAGAGGAACAGAACTAGGTTGATAAACCTAGTGAAGTGAGGAACCTCACCAAGTATCAAAAGGGGTTGGTTATTCTTCTATGCACACCCTAGAGAGCACTGGAAGGGAAGGTGTGGCCTGAGGGACTGTGTAGCAATGAAGGGAATACTTCCTTGTGTTGGGTGTGTTGGTATTGTGGAGACCAAGCTAGATAGATCTTGTAGAGGTGTCCATAGCTCTGTGGTTGAGCTCACTATCTTACCAATTCTTCCTTTCCACTGCCTTAACAGCCTAATAAACCCAACTGTGGATTGGCTTGGATGAACCTTGGTGTGTATTTGGCTATGTGTGAGCCTATTGTTCCCTTTTTCCTTGTGGAAATCATGCCCAGCTCGGGGGTGGCAGTTGTGCTGAGAGATTGATGAGCACAACTAGCCTATGGTTGGGTGGAACGTTGCAGCGACTTAGCTAGTTGTTCGGGGCAACTCATTTTCAAGATAAGTACTCTCTTGTATTAACTCTGCAATGTATTTATTTTTATTATGAATGTATTGAATGAGATTTGCTTCCGCTATATTTTCATGCATTATACATTTGCATATGTTTTTACTTTCGATGAATTTTTTATTATGTTCATGGGGATAGATGCCCGATTATGGCGTTCGTTGTGTCCTCTCCATGGCGAGAGGGGAGGGGACGTGACAAAAGATCTAACTCTAATGGGTCATCAAAGTAGGGTAGCTCCTTCACTGGGGGAAGTAGCTCACCAAGAGTCAACACCAACATAAGTTTCTCCATTTGATGTAGGAACTTAACATAATGGGGACCGCTAATTTCCAAGGGGCGATAATTATTACAGATGGATATTGACGGCCAACCACTCGTTCCACTACTTTAGAATGGTTCCACAACTTGGCAGTTCTACTACAAATTTCCAGGTTTCAAACTTCAAATATATATATATATATATATATATGTATATATATGTATATATATGTATATATATGTATATATATATGTATATATATATGTATATATATGTATATATATATATGTATATATATATATGTATATATATATATGTATATATATGTATATGTATATATATGTATATATATATATATACATATATATATATACATATATATATGTACATATATACATATATATATGTATATATATATATGTATATATATATATATATATGTATATATATGTATATATATGTATATGTATAT
>LPNX010739789.1:25824-55597 GCA_001517045.1 Pseudotsuga menziesii
AAAGACACTAATGAGAGTTTGCAAGCAAAAGTTGCATCCTCAGGAAGTAGATGCATCAACTAGCCTCCTTGGAACCTACATTCCTTTTTCCACACTATTTCTTCACGTTAGGGTTCGGAGTTTTATGCCTCTTAGGGCCTCATACTTTAGGTTAACAGGTAGTATTGGTATCTTGTAATGTCTTCTTGCAAATGAGCATAGTCCACACATCTCTCTTCATATATAAGCTACCACCATCACACCTGGTTTGTATTGTTTTGCATTTTATGACCTTTTTCTTTTTTTCATTTATATATAGAATTTGGGTTTCACTATATTACTATGCCCTTTGTAATATCTTTATGTATTCCCATTTATATACTTGCTTTCATTTTTTTCTTCATATAATCCAGATCAAGACAAGGCCAAGGTGTTCAAGAAGCTCACCTTGAGAGAATACACCACCCATTGGATGTTTAGGATGCCATTGTCCTAAAGGAAAGGCTATATGGGTACAAGTGCACAACCCACTTATTTGTAAATTACACAGTGCTTTAGCCTCTCTACATGGATAAGATCATCTTCACTTACCTAGAATTCATCTCCAGCAACTTAGACAAGACAATAGGTGTGACATAAATTGTGTTTGTGTTCAATTTTCCAAGTTCTTCATGGCCTCTTACATATTACATTGTGATTTCAATGCATTCTTCAATTTTTGCTTCAAATTGGAACTAGTGGGAAACTACTATACCCTCCCATTTATGCATGCTACCAAATTATTTGGAATTCAAAGCATTTTCATCACTATCCTCAAGTTTGTGACAAATTTATAGCCTTGCTTTAAGAACTCATATCCATAAAAAAGTAACCTAGGTTTCCCCTACAACTATATTAGTGTTGGATATATTTGGTAACAAGCATATACTGGAAAGATGGAGTTATGTTTTAATATTTGGGGTAACCAAACCCCCTCATTTCCTGCCTAATCATGTCATAGGGAGGCCCCTACTACAATAAATGGCTTAGCAAATAGACTTGCATGGACTTAAAGCCTCCATGAAAGGAAGGGCCAAGAGAAAATGTTCGACCTGTCCCCATTTTGTAGGTGCATATACATTGCAAAATTTTGATCATGCCATAGTCAAAGATGGAGAGTTAAACCAGAATCATTTACACGAAGAACCATACAAAAGTTCAAATATGACCATACTTTACTTTGATGTGAAGCAACACAAATAAGATGTTTCTATGGATGCCAACTCCTCGACATAAGTGAGATGGAGACAACTTCACAAAGGTCAGGGATCTTCACATGGTACAACTCAAAATCCCACCCAACAATTAGGGGAAGACTTGACTCATCAATATGATAAAGTGAATGGCACTTAGAAAGAAACCCTAATGTCCACCCAATGTACCCTTATAGATTAAAAGATTTAGTTGTGAGCACACGTAGTGTAGTCCTTTTGACTAAGAATCCAACCCTACCCCAACATGCATGGATATTGATAGACATGATGACAGAAGAACCCAAGTAGATGCCACTACTTAGAAAGAACATGATCAATCAAAGCTACATACACATAGTCCAATAATAAGATCGTTCCTCATCTTCACATTGTGCTTGAAGTAAAAAACTATCTTATTGCTAAGGTCCTTGTGCGGGAGGTGATCCAAGTGATGTTGATGTATTTTATGTAAATATCCTCCATAATTACAGTGTTTAAATCATGCATAGGGAAAAAGGTATCATAAAGTATCTAGTATCCAATAAAGTAAAGTAACACAAAAACTTAAAAAAACCAACATAACCTTCACCTTAAGTACTTGCATATGAGATCTCCTCTAAAGAGATAGTAAAGAATACTCTCCCTCTAGTCCATTTTTGTAGCTTGGGTGGTTGGGAGGAATGAATGTTACCCTCCCTACCTAGGTTCAATTATTGTAAGTGACATGTTTGCTCTTGTTGAGCCCCTATATAATGAATGAGTAGACCTATGTTTGATTCATAACAACATAACAAAATATAATTTTGATTGTTATATGAGATGAAAATGGTAAAGTCATCCACAAAATATTTTAATTCCCTACCCAAGTAAAGGAGGAGTGCTAATGGTGGCGAGGAATCTTCCTTTTAGGGCTTTGTAAAACATTATAAAAGCAAAAGAATCATCAATGTGACATAATTAGGTTCACATAATATAAATCCCATCCTAATACTTTCAATATAATAATATCTTGTGCTTTAATTATTCATCTTCCTCGTTCTCGCTTTGCGCTCTCTTGTTTCGCTTAGGTCTCTTCTGCGTGGGAGCCCCAGTACTCTGCAAAAAACTATTGAAGATCGGCCCATTTATTGGCGGTAGCAGCTACAGTGCGGTCCCTGCTTCTTCTCCTGGTTCTTGCGAGGTGCAACACCCGCGCCATTCAGAATATAAGATAAAAACCACTTCAATGTCCTGCTACTCTCAAAGGTGCTTCTCGCACGAGCGCGCTTATGGTTTTAGAGATCCTTTCTTTTATTTCTAGATTAGACCGTCAATCGATGCGGAAATTTGGAGATTTAATTTATTTTTCTTTGACCGATTTAATGTTTTTCAATGCACATATATCGTCCTCGAATTGAGTTTCCTTTACTTGCAAATGGAAATAGGGAAATTAAGGCGTTAAGATATAGTGAATGCTCTGCCTAAAACGTTGCGATCCGAAATATATATTGTTTGATACAATGCTTGATGTAAATTAAGGCTGTTTTTCTGTAAGGGCAAATCAACCGTCACAGAGGCCCGGCTAATATTTTAATGGATGTATTCCTGCTGCAATGTGTGGGAATAATACGCGTTTGAAAGAATTAAAGGCATTCCTTAATATGCAAAGTCAGGTTTCTTGTTTCTTTTTGTTGGAAAATTACTGCGTAAGATTTGATAATACTAGACGTTGTTTGGAAACTGCCACTGAAGAACCCTAGGCGCAGCCTTTTATTCCAGTTCAATGTTTTTAATATGAATGAAGTTTCTATCTTTAATACTTTTCTTTGATGTGTAAGAATGTGGAATGTCTTTTTATGCTATGTACAATTTTCTTTTCAGGGGCATTCGTGAACAATGTTAAGGAAGTGGTATGGATGTTAAACTGTTGTGAAATCCTCGTCCATTGAAGCTCATCTCCTCTCCTCTCAAAATGATTTGGAGCTCTTTTTGATTTTATCTTTTTTTTTTCCTTTTCTTTTTTATTTATTTTTGGTTTTTAATACTTGTTTTTCCTTATTTTTTTCCTTTTTGATGTGAAGCGATGCTTGTTTTTCCTTATTTTTTTTGCGGAGTTTTGAACATACTTTTTTTCCTTTTCTTGGAACCGATTTCTTGCAAACTCTTTGATTTTTCTGTGATTAATATGTTTTAACATGGTTACCATTATTTCCGTATATCCACAACTTATATCTTTCTTGGCTGTATTTCAATTGATCAGGGGATTTGATTTGGAGTGTGCCCTTGGTTACTGGGATTGCTATGAGCAAAATCCTAGGTGGATGGACTGCTATAATCTTAAATTCATAATCGGCTGGTGCAAATCTCCCAAGCCATTGTGAGAAAATGGGTCCCTAATAATCGCAATATATGTACGAGTCCTGAGCTTTGGCATTTCACGAGCAAAATCAAGTCAATTGACTTGATATACCCAAAATTCAGTGTATAGTCACCAAATTTTTGATAGAAAAATATTTTTGGATTGACTTTGAAGTGGTAAAATACTTGCATTTGTTTGATAATATGCAATTACAACATCATTCAATCTTTTTGCCGAACTTCGTGGCAAATTTTCAAATTTCATTAGTGTTGGATTTGAATACATACATGAACCAAGTGACTTATAATGAGTAATTAAACATATTAAACGTCTGGCAATATTATAAATTTGCTTTTCCATGTAATTTTTCTATTACAGGGACCCAGAGTTTTCTATGGCTATCATTATTTGTATCACTGTATGCTTAAGATAATCCCAGTCTTCGAAGGAATGGTGATAGTGTAGCATATGTTTTTCCTGTCTAGCATGCGCTTGTTTTAGTCTACAAATGCTGCATCAACCCAGCCTAGTTTTGGTGCTTTCATGTGATTTTTCTGGGGCTAAAACTATCGAGCTGCTGAATAACACTAGGCTATGCATCAGCCACGTCATCAGAATGAGAATGGAATCCTTGCCATTCATTGATTTGGCAACATGTGGCATCTGTTACGATGGAGATGCTTCTTGTTCGCTTGAAATAAATTTTGCTTCTTGGAAACATTTTATCATCATACCCAATACATTACAGTCCCCTAGCATTGCAAATTGCGCCTTCTTTGGGTTCTAGTTTTTAATATTTATTAGCATTTTTTGACAAAATGTACAGTGCACTTTCGTTCATTTAGGCCATCTTGATTCACCAATTCCGTGTAACTATGAAGTGCCTGTTTTCAAAATTATATTTTCATTTTTGGAATTATTTTATCTTCATACCCAATACATTACAGTCCCCTAGCATGGCAGTAACAATTAAGAAAACTGAGCCTTCTCTGGGTTCTAGTTTTTAATGACAAAAAGTACAGTGCACTTTCTTTCCTCCTGGCCAACATTGACTCAACAACTCGTTATAACTATTGAGTTGGATAAGTTATAACCTATGTACCAATAAAACCTACTCATGCTTATGTAGTTTGACAGTTCCTATTATAACTCCATGGCAAATTTCCTGTGGCAGATCTGGGTTTCCTTGAATAAATACAGGGGGATATGATAGTTCTTTGACAGAAAAAAGTGTTTACATTGATTTCAGTAAATAGTAACCTTGGATTTTAAATTTGGAACTGGCATTAATTCAGATTGATAGTTTGGTTCTATATTCTCTACTCATAAATTTTCTCAATTACTCTAAACATGGGCAGTGAACAATGGGTTGAATAGAAACGATAAATTTTGCCTCTGAAGTAGAACTCCCCCCAAAATTGAAGGGCCAACCACTTTGTTCATTTGATCGAATAGGGATAGTAAAGAGCTTTAATACACAGATAACAAGATATATCCCCTTCTGAAAGCAATAGTGTTTTTTCTTTAAACCCTTCTTGTTTTCATATTTTTATTTTCATCAAGATTGGGTTAGGGGCCTTAAAGTAATTCTAAGTTTCAAATTTTATGCCTCATTTTACATTACATTTCCTGTTTTACTTAGCAAAGAGTATAATGTCGTACAAGAGAACAGAAGATCTGTTTTGAAATTGTTTACTAATTTAAAATTTTGTGGCTTGGACTGTATGTACATGCATGGCCGAGTGGCTGAAAGAAGGGGGGAGGGGAGATGATTATTAAATTTTAATCCCTTTTGAGTGACCAAAATATCAATGGGGTTAGAAGTTATTCTTGTATCATAAAGCACAAAGCAAGGGAGTGCATAAGGCATCTCCACTGTAAATTTAAGCCAATAGGTAAATCAAAATAATGGCAAAATAAATGAACATAGATAAAAAATATTAAATTAAGAGCATTGGAGCAATGTGGGGTATTTATTACTTCCAATCAATATAGTCTTTGTCCGAGAAGGTGATTTGAATTTCACACACATCGAACTCACTTGGTCAGTCCCTATAAGAGTGCTAGCAGCCAATGGGAAAATTGAGACATTTGAAGACTCCCTTTTACAATTAAAGATTGATTTATCTACCGCAATCGTGAAGAAATTATTAATTAGATGGCTAGTTAGCTATGTAGTATGTAGAGCATGCATTTTCCTCTTGAAGTGCTTAAAAGATAAGATAAGAAGTTAGGTAGTTTTATGAAGACATATAACAGACCATACTCTTAGAGTACAAGGGGATGATAATAGGGGAAGCCATCTATTAGCAATTGATGTTCATGGAATAAAATTATATTATTGGGATGAAACACTCTATCAAATATGGCTACACAAGCTTCTTGTATCTTAAAAGAGATAATGATACTCCCTCTTTTATCATACACACAACAATTCAAGATGGAATTTTTTGTCATTTCAACACATGAAAAGCAAAACTATGGATCTCCACTGCCTTTCAAGCCTAGTAAGAAGAAACTCCAAGTTGGCCTAGTGCAAATTTTCCTTGATGCCAATTCTATTGAAGATGTTAGAAATAGTGGTATATGTAAATTAGACTCCATAGCATGCTTGCATGCACACTATTACTATGTTGCATGAAACTCCTAGAATGCCCACATACCGGTACCGAGAACACATGGAAACTCAGAAACTTCTGGGAAACCTTCAAGGCCCAATGAGCGATTTCGGACCCATAGGAAATCTAAAAACCCTAGTTAATGGAAAATGAAAACAATTGAACCTCTAAATTGTTTCCAAACCCACCAACAAATTAAACTCACTCTTATTTTATTGTGAGATAATGCGTTAATAAAAAATATATATATAAATATAATACCATGTTTTCCCTAACGTACCTATTTTCGGGGGTTCACAAAAACAAGCATTCTTGTTTCCATGTTTCATGCAACTTAGTACTATTACCTCCCAAATTAGCATGTGTGTTTAAAGTTCCAAAGATGCATACTACCTCGAGGGGAACCAAGGGAAAGTTGTCGATGTTACCTCACCTATCCCCTCTCACTTTAGGTTGGCTCTTCTCCAACTCAAAGGGCAGTGTTCCCTAGGCTTAATGTTTACTAGGGCAAGGTAGTGTGGAGCAAGGTGATTCCAAAAGGGTTTCCCTAGGAAAGTTTTGTACGATGGAAGGATAAGGGAATCCACTTCAAAGGACCAGTGCTAATCCAACATGGGGAAATGGAATCAATAGGTCACTAACTTAGAGGGCCTTGCTTGAAAGATCATCTAGAAACTAGAAAGAGTAAGTGCTCTAGGCCTCTAACCCTTCATAGATGTATTGTCTAACTTGCGATCACAAGGGTAAGGACAAGTCCTTATGTGAAACCTTGCACTAGAAGGGATTAGATCTGCAAAATCTTGATTATGATTAATACAAAGAAAAGCCTTTCTCCATGCAAGAACTTCAATTGAATCTAGAATAAAACCTTACCATAGATCCAATCCAATGTGGCAATGGTGCCTTTTCAATGGCTCATGAGAAGTAACATGGACAATGCTAGCAAATATTATCTACAATAGATAAGCACAATAGCAAGATAAATGGCACCCATTCACAAGAGAGAAACCCTTAGACAAAATTTGCTCCAAAGAAAGATAGATCAATTAAGTTCAATAGAGAGGACTCCAAAGATCCAACCATGAGTTCAATTGAGGAAGTAGGTCTCTGTTTATAGGAGTATCTCAAACTTCCTTTACAATAAAATCTTCATTATTTCCTTAGATCCAGCATAGGGCGGGGTGAAATAATACAAAAGCCCCACTTTTAACAAACTCCTAACAAAGCAATAAAATTAAGTGGTCAAATCCACATGTACAATACATAAGGTCATGAGGCCCCAAACAAGGGGGAGGCTTCCATCAAGCAATGAATGAAATGCCAAGTGATTGATGCCATGTAGCTTCCAAAGGCCCCCTCAAATGGTGGATCGTCCGACAAGCTAAGCCCACAAGTTGAACCAACTAATTGATGACCACATGGAAGCCCAACCAGTGAAATGTGCCCACAGTAGACTCCAAGGGTTTCTTCAAAGGTAACTTCCCAACAATCAATTGTTCACAAGGAAGATGGATCAATCAAGCGGTGTCTACAATACAAGTTATACAACATATCCTCCGAAGAGGTGGCTTCTCCACCCAAGGATGTCTACAATTGATGAAGAAGCATCCATGGAACGCCTTTCAAAAGGTGATATCCTCCAAATGTCACGTCTGCAAGGTAGCCCACTTCAACTAGGAGTCTTCCAAAGGGGGCGCTCCAAAAGTTTGTCCACAATGCGACTTCTATAAAGGATGTAGAAGCCTCCAAGATGGAAATGATCCCTTTTCTCCATCAAAACAGAAATACCATGATTAATTTCTTCAAGGGGCTGGACTTTGTAGGTAATCCATGCCCCTACAGGCTGAGCTCTATCTCGAAAAGGCATATATAAAACACTTCATACAAGTGATATCTATGCAGGTTTCATAAAACAGCAAGTAGGAGCCTCCAGAGTGAAACGATGGCTGAAATAAGGAATGAAACACCTTAAAGTGCATGGCGTTGCCCCTAAATGGCTCAATTTTCCAACTAAGGCTGGCTTCTGCTATGGGTTTGATGAGGTTCTAGGGCTGTTTTCATGCCTGGGTCTACCCAGACTTGAAGGATTGAGCCATTTGCTGTAGACGGTTAGAACAGGGGTTTCTAGGGCTGTTTTCATCCAAAAAATTGCCCAGAATTAACAATGATGAAATACTACTGCTGTTCTTATTCCAAGAGACAGGTATTTGCTGTTACAACATGCTAAGGATACGTTATTGTTTGAGGTCTGAATGCACCCAGATTTGATTAAACATTGTGAAGAACCTACCAAAAACTGCCTAGAATTCCATGAAATAATGATCTGCTGCTGCCTCCATCCATAAAACTTGTCCATAATCAAATTTTTGTGGCTTCTGCATGGCTAAGCCAGCCAAGCATTGGAATTTATTGTTGTTAGGGCATGCTATTACAAGGATTTATGCCTCTTGCTGCCCGGGATTGTTAAGCAATAGCCCAGGTCACTCTAGTTAACGCCCATAATACTGCTTGAAGGTCTGGACTCTGAACCATGTAGAAGTTGGCCTAGAACCGATTAGAATGCCTCCTCTCAACTTTCTAGGGATGAAATCATGCCCAGGCTTGCTGTTTTTGGTCATTTACATGCCCCAGAGCTCCTCAATAGTGCTCATATTTCCTTGGACTACCTTAGAAATGGTGCCCAGAAATGTTTAGGAAGACCTAGATGGGTCTTTACTGCGGCTCAGCCTACTTCACTAGTCCATTATCCATATACTTAAGAAATTTCCATCTCCTCCTAGCTTCATCATTAGGGCATCCATCATCAAACATTAATCTATCCATGAGAAAGCAACAGCTGAAGAATGTCACCCCCTGCAGATTGTGATCAGAATCTCAAGTGGACAGCTATAGAAAATGGGGGGTAACAATAGTCTCCAACTGCGGTACGTGTGCTTGATCTTGGAAATGAGAGCTTACAAGAACCCAAGAATCTCTGCTAGTAACTTGTGAGTTTCAGTGTTATTAGAACCAATGTTTTAAAACTCGGACTAGGACTCGGAATCGGTCAAGGGTCAACTTGGACTCAAAATCGGTAATGACTCGACTGATTTGAATTTAATGACTCGGATTACTAAACAAATACACAAAATATTAAAATTTAAAGAAAACAATATTTTAAAGATTTTAATCCATGCTTGCAAAGCATTAGAGACAAAATCTCCAATGTCTACTCATGTATATATCATATAAGGGTGAATATATCAAAATGGCACCGACTGTACTGTGCAATACATATCTAGAACAAAAAACATAATCAATGAGGCCTAAATGGTCTGTAGAGTCCAAAAAACAGCATGCTATGATGCCAAGACATCATATGTCAATGATCATACACCTCTTTTTCTTTAGCCTTCTCTCAAATTTATCAAACTGTTGTTGCAACTCCAACCTAATCTCTCCAATCAACTCTAAATCAGCTTCACATGGGGCAATATTTCCTCAAACAACAACAGACTGTTGTTTAAGTCTATTAATGGCCCCCTCCTTTAATCCATTTCTTGCAACACTTGCAATACAATTTCCCTTCATTGACATCAGCATGGATCCATTCCTAATCTTTTCTCTTTGGGGCCAATCTAGAATCTAAATGCAAAGCAAATCTAAACATGCAAAGAAAAACTAAAAAGGATCTTATTATTTTGGCAGCAAAAAATAGAAAACATGATTGATATTTGTCAATTTAATGAGAAAAAAGAAATAGTGGCTAGTTGGAAGTTAACATACATCTAGGTAAGAGAAAACCGGTCTCCAACAGTCCGACTCCTCCAATTTTGTTTATTGTTCTTCACTGTTGGACACTCCTCCAAGCCTCCATGAATCCAAACAACAATAATGCCAAATGCTCACAAACATCTTATAGAAGAAGTGTGAGGCAAATAGAGGGGTAGGGGTTCATCTTCTGGCCTCAGGTTAGGGTTAGAATAAGAAAAATCTTAAAAATAAAAAATAAACATGTTTTTATGGAGTCTGCATGCGTGTGGGTGTCTACCACAGTTGACTCGACTGACTCGGGTTGCAACTCGGTCAACTCAGACCGTAACTTGGTCGACTTGGACCCCAACTCGACCGACTCAGTATCAAATCGGCCCCACTCGAGCCGAGTCAGCTCGACCGGGGGTCATCTCGACCAACTTGGCCAACTCGAACTCGGACTCGGCTGGTTTTTAAAACATTGATTAGAACCCAACTGGGTTTGAAAAAATCGGCCAATTAGATTGGTTTACAAGCTTCACTGGGTCAAATCACGCACTCACGCAATCAAGGCTGAACCGGCTGGTTTTGTACAAAACCTCCTAGTTTTCTCCAAACCGGCCAATTCAGTACGAAATTGGCCGGTTCTGTACAAAAATGCCAAGGACCCCCCAAAACAACGAATTTTAAATTCTTTCAATAAAATAAAAAATAGGGTCTACGTGTGAGTTGTTTAATTGGCCCATGACCCCTTCTGACGTTATAAAGGAGGCTCCCACCCTCCATATCAATCACATTTAGCTGTGGATGGACCTGGGCCCTCTTCCACAACAAGAGGATGTGGATGATGACTCTGAGTTTGAGCACGAGGAATCAGATAATTCTGATATATGATTAGAATCATTAGATTGTAGAATCTAGAGTCTAGATTGCAGTTATATGCTTATATTTTGACTTTAGAGGCCCATTTATAGCCTCTTTGTTGATGTACTTTTCTTTAGATATGTATTTGCAGTCGGTGCTATTTTGGTTTTATACACCCTTACTTGCTATATACATGAGAAACTTTGCATATTTGTGTATAATGGTTTGAATTCACATAATGCATATGAATATATATGTATTTTTTGAAAATATGAATGTTTTATGTATTTTTGCTCAACCGGTTTTTTGATCCGGTTTGTTTCCTTGTTTTTGTCTGGTTCTTGTTCTCGGGGTTGGCCGGTTTGACTACTAGTTCGGTTTTGATAACATTGGTGAGTTTTGATCATCAAAAACAAAAACCCCAACACAACATCACACATTCTTTTATTCCACAACACCATATCAACCTACTTCTCATGCAAGAGCTTATTCATCTAACTTACCTACTCTAAGCATGATGAAACGAGCATGTCAAGTAAAATCATATAACCCAATGAACCCACCTTAACATTTCATTTTTGGTATGGTTTCTTCCCTTGTCTCTGGTAATATTTCAAGACATAACCACATTAAGGATTTCATGTAAGTGAGCTGAAAACATCATCAAACCATGGTTGCCATACATCAGATCATAAACATGTCTGCCATCAACAAAATCTGCAAAAGGAAAACATGTTCCTCCGATTGCCATGTTGATCCTAAGTTGAACAGGGCTCTCATAAGCATGGGGCAGGCCATCTTCAAGCTGAAAAGTGTCATTACAAGGTTGATCTGAAATGAGAACATCACGAACACCTTCCATGAGTAAAGTTGTAGGCTCCAACATCAAAAGATCCTCCATTAAGTATGAGGGTACATATGAAGTATAAAATCTGAACATGAATGTCACTGTTCGCACCAATGTAGATGGCTGGGAATGACACACACTGTTTTTGAATTGAACATGCCACTGTGTTAAGACATTTCCAGTGTGTAAAACACAAACTTTTAGGTGGAAACTCAAAATTTTAGCTACCAATCTACATAGAAAAAAGTGTAAGCATGGCTGGTACAAAAATGCTTCAAAACCCTGCTATAAGGAGTCATTTCCAGCCACTGAAATAAGTGAAATATTTGTATGACTAAGTGAACAAACTGGCTGAAAATGCCTCTCCAAAGGATGCACCATTAATGCCCAAGAGAGAGAAAATATGGCTGGCCCAAACTTGCAAAAGGAAACTCCTCAAATTGTTCTAAAACCTCATCATGAGTGGATACACATGGCAGAAGATGATGAAGAGAATTCTCCATATCAAAATGCTCATCAAGGTCTTCAAAATTAACACATCTTTCATTAGAAAAATCGTAAATGGGATCACCAGCAAAATGCCAATAATCCATACCCATTCTATGTATGATCAACAGAATAAAAATGTACATCACTATCATCATGCCCATGACATGAGGATTTGTCTTCAAGATTTACCCTTAATGCCACAATCAAATATCAAGCTAAGTTTAGGAATTTTAGAAGAAGAGATAAGATGATTTTATTAATGTCCATCGAATGACCATAAAAGTAGGTAAATGGGACTAAAGGATGCATCCAGTATGGGTACAATGTGGGAGTGCTAACATAGCTCCTAGAAAATGATGAAACTAAGATAAAATAAAATAAATAAAGATACAAGCAGTAGTATAGCCTCATAAACATGTATATATCTGTATCAAAGGTACAAAATGTGAAAATGTTAAAATATGAAATACAAAGTGAGTTTGCCCAAGATTGGACAACCCAAACATCTCATGATCTTCAAGATCTTGTCAAGAGGGGAAGATCGCGTGAGAGAGGTGAAGATGAGTACAGTGATGTTAAGATCTTTTGGGTTTGATGGATGAGCGCGAGGGGGGTGAACGGGGGCAACTGCTTGCTGTTGGGGCTCTTCGAAGCCACTGGGGTGTCCATCTATGTGATTGTGGGGGGATGTTGAAGTGAGGAATACTGATACTCCTAGCATTCAAAGCCAAAGGAAAGGGACTTTAGATCAATGTTATCAGAACCGGATCAGTGATCGAACCAACAACCCAAAATGTGAACTGGAGTGGAATCGGAAAAAATCTGAGAAAAAAAACCTGTTGACCAAAAAATACATAAAATATTTCTTTTTTGTAAAAAAATATATATTCATGTGCATACATATGAATCCAAACCATTAACACACAAATATGCAAAGTTTCTCATATATATAGCAAGTACGGGTGCACATAACCAAAATAGTATAGTGCAATACATTTCTGAAGTTTTGAACCAAAATACATCAACAAAGAGGCTTAGGGTTACGGTAGAATTTTTAGGATGCAGTTTTTAATTTTTTTTATGCTTTTTTTAAAAATTATTTTAAAAATTTGGAAATCGTGGGTCCCCTGTAATGGTTGTATGACAGATTACGGACTAGTCGGTTCTGTATGGTATGGCTTGAATTAGTTGGTTTGACGATTTTGGTCGGGTTCCATATAAAATCGACCAATTCACAACTAGTCCAGGTCAATTTTGCAGTTTTTTCGGTTTAGGCACCTAACTGGACTGGTTGGGCATGTGAATCGGTTGGACCAGTCAGTTTTATTGGTTTTGTTTGGCTTCGATAACACTGCTTTGGATAGATCGTTGGTTACTTCGTTGGGGCTATGAGGGGATTTGACGAGCACTAGGCCCTCTGCTCTGGATTTGTCTAGGCTTGTTCCCTTCGACGTTTTGAGAATGAATGGACTGATGTGTGGTTCGACAACTTCAAATTGGTCTTAATATAATCAATCGGTCTCCTAGAGGGGGAGGTTGGGGGAAGACCTACGTCTCACCACTCTACTGTCATAGGTACTATGGGGCTTTGCCTACCGCTTATTGCTCCGATATGATGGATCGATACTAAACTAAGAGGTAATTGTAGGATATGTAGGATTCATGATCTGTGGCTAGATATTTTTCTAATGAAGAGGGTGAGGCATCTCTAGTCTTGGTATTGGAAGGTGGAGAGAGATCCCCTTGAGTCCCTATAGAGGTAGTAGTATCGTCCTCTCATCTCATAGTATGAAGGGCACCTAAAAGTGAGGCGCATCTCTGTCTTCTGCTCTTGCAAGTGGCACTCTGGTAGATCCTATCAAATCGTGGTAGATTGTGGTTAGTCTCCACTCAAAGTCGATGAGAACCGACTCGAAGTTGTCCCAAGGGGGTTCTGAGTGAGTGCATCCAATGCCTGCGTGTGTATGAGGGGTAGACGATAATGTCTTCCTACAACTCCAAGAAGTGCTAAAGGTAGAAGGACATCTTTGGGCCCAAGCTTGTCGGGGGTGAAGTCCAAGTGACCTGAATGTATAATCTATAGATGTCCTCTTTGATGGATTGGTCCAGAAATTGCGTAGGCGGCCAGAGATGGCTCGACACATCTAGGGAGAATTTGAACCGGGGAAGGCCCTTGGGAAGATGGTCATTGATTAGAGAAGCTGAGATGCCTTTGAAAGCCAACCACGTGCACGACATGTGTGGTGATCTAAAGTGAGGGCCTTCTAGGAACAATGCAAGGTAGGGGTACCTCTCTCTCCTGGTGGAAGAGTCTCTGAAAGATCTAACTTTGTGAAGGAAAGAGACCAAGCAGAAGATGACCTCAAGGAAGAAGGGGTGGACATCGAACTCTACCTAGATAATGGGTTGTGGAATAGTGTGCTTGCATCAAATGGTGTACCTAAGAAGCTAGGTCTGGACTCTCTCTGTTTGGGCCTAGTCTGTCTATATCAAGCTCGTTCCCCATATGTTGGAGGCATAGTGAACTGTGGGTCTAATGATTGCCCCCATGAGATAGAGTTTGGATGAGATGTCTTGGAACTGGTTCTTGAAGCACTCTTGAGGGCTAGGGAATTATATCCTTTTTTGAGTCGAGGCTGGAGGAATTGTCGCATGCCAAAACGAGGCCCTGTGAATTGTACTCCCATGTAAATGTAAAATGTGATCTCGATCTCTTCCCCCTGGAAGTACAACCGTAAGTTTATAAGAGGGCCCTTCGATGCATTAAAGACCATAACCTTGGTTTTACCTAGGTTGATCGTTAGTCGTTGAAGGTCACAAAAGCTAGCCAAGGTATCAATCTGTCTCTATAGAACCTCAAGAGTAGAGGCCAACAACACCAAGTCATCTGTAAAAAAAGAGAGAGATTCACTCAAGTCATCCAAGCAATTCGCTCAAGCAAGGAAGCGGTTTGCTCAAGCAAGGAGAAGACTATTATCTAGGGTTTTCCTTCTTTGGGATTCTTTTTCTATGTGATCATTCTTGTAACTGATCACTCTTATATCTGGTTGTATTTATATCTTGAATTGATATCTCTGAATAACAAGGTTGTTGGGTTTTCTCCCTTGTGGTTTCTAGGATAAATCTTTGTATCTCTTTATTCTTGTGCATGGTTATCTTTTAGTGATTCTATTTTGTTTCCGTTGCGAATAAGATTAAAGTTATACTGCTATATTAAAATTCAACAAGGTACTAGAGCAGTGCTGAATAGATGTCATTTCCAGTGAACAAGATCTTAGTTTTGTTTGTCATATGTGATAGCGAATTGTAGAATAGGTATTCCAGACCTCTTCCAAATGATACCAAGTTGTGATAGAGATCCTTTCTCAAGTCTGATCCAAGGGCGAGAAAGGGAGGAGATAAGCTTTGATGGAGGAGCTGAGAAAAGATTAAGAAAACATAGGTAAGGAATAGCGGAGCATAGGAGGAGCGGTGACTTGGTGAGTGGAGTCGTGCCTGTTGATGTAATTGTAACTTTGGAATGTATTCACTTGAATTTCTTATGTATTGTAACCCGATGTTTATTACTGGATGTGTTTGTAATGTAATTGAGTCATGTCATGCCCCGATGTTCCGATCGGGAGTTTCTATGATGTAAACAAGTCATGTCAAGTCATTGTGGGTAACCCTCCTATTGGTCAAGGGTTAAAGTCCTCGCAATTCATGGGCACTAGGGTTATTAGACTCTCCTAGAGAAGTCGGCCCTAGTAGGTTATTGTCAAGTCGGGAATTAGTATAAATAGAGAGTGAGCCTCTCTATTTATCACACACTCACTCACACTCAATTGTAGTGCATAGCTGAGGAAGAAGAAGACACTGGGGCTAGGAAGAAAGAGGGGCTAGGAAGAAAGAGGCTACTGCTGTCGGGAGATCATCTTACTGTTTTGGGGTTTTACTTTTGGTGCTAATTCTATCTCTGAGGAAGTTGCGGGGTTTTCTCCATTTATGGTTTCCTCGAGGAAAAACACTGTGTTCATTGTCTCTTGTGTTTGATTGCTGTGCTTGTTATTCTCTCAGTTAAAAGATCCTAATATAATGCTAGCTTAATGTTAGAAATCTAACATGGTATCAGAGCTAACCTAAGAAGAAGACACTGTGCAACTGTGGAAATTAGGGCTTCCTACTTTGTGGATCTCTCTCCACAGATTTTCAGCAAAAGAAGGTTGGACTAACTCTCCTCCCTACGGCGCATCTTTCTGTCGAAGTAGAATCCAATTTTGAGCTTTTTCAGTTTTGGACTTGACACTACTGTCGGAAATTAGGGCTTTCCACAAAAGTGGAATTTTTCAGTGAGCCCAGGCCTGGATTGATCTCCTCCTCAAAATTGAAGTTTAGAGATCAAGATCAAAGCATTTGGTTGGACAGAACTCCGGAAAAACCAAACCCTAATCTGCTCCTGAACCAGCACTGCAGAATTTCAGCTCCAAATCCAGATTTGACATCTTGACCTGGTAAGATCTAAATCTTTTGTATTTCCATTTGAGGTTCTTAGTTAAGATGTCTCATCATACCAAGCTTGATGAAAAGCTTGAGGGAGCTGATAACTTCCGAGCCTAGAAGAAAATGAGTTGGACTCCTACATCAATGAGGAGGTTCCAGTTCCAGAGGGAGATGAGGCTAAGGCCTTACACAAGAAGAAGGTTGCTATGGCAAAGAGGATTATTGCTGATTCAATCAAGGATCACCTCATACCACAGGTGTCCTCCCTAAAGACACCTAAAGCTATGTTTGATGCCCTAACCAAACTGTTTGAAGGAAAGAACATAAATAGGAAAATGACTTGAAGGAACCAGTTGAAGAATGTGAAGATTCAGACTGCAGAGACCATCCAGTCTTACTTCACAAGAGTCTCTCAGATCAAGAAACAACTGGAAGCAGTAGATGAAGAAGTGGAAAATGCAGAGATTGTAATGACCACCTTGAATGGTCTCCCTAGGACATGGGACTCTTTCATTCAAGGGATCTGTGCCAGAAAGAAGTTAGTCAAGTTCAACAGACTTTGGGAAGAATGCTCACAAGAAGCAGCTTGGATAGCAGCTCGAGAAGAAAAGATGGGAAGTGAAGATCAAACCCTCATAGTTCAATCCAAGAAACCCAGAAGGGACCATTATCATCATCATTCTAAAGGTAAGCACTCTTCCTACAAGAAATCTCAACTCAGATGTAATACTTGTGATGAAATAGGGCACTTTGCCAGAGATTGTCCTAGAAACAAAAGAAACTCTCACAAGAAGAAAAACAAGAGAAGACATCATGCTCATGCTGCAGAAGATGATGAACCTTCCTTAAAGAGAAACAAGCAAGAAAGTGATGATTCTTCAAGTGATGAAGAATATGTTTTGATTTCTGCTCTCACTGGAAACATCACACATGGAAGCAATTATTGGCTTATAGACAGTGGGGCTTCCAAACATATGACGGGATTCAAAGAATCTTTTGTGAGACTGTCAGAACATGAATCACCTCACAAGGTGAAGCTCGGAGATGACTACCAGTATCCAATAAAAGGTAGTGGGGAATCCTCCTGTGAGCTAGACTTTGGAAAGTCCATGAAGATGAAGGATGTATTGTTTGTACCGGGACTCAAGAAGAACCTCCTCTGAGGATGAAGAATATGTTTTGATTTCTGCTCTCACGGGAAACATCACACATGGAAGCAATGATTGGCTTATAGTGGGGCTTCCAAACATATGACGGGATTTAAACAGTCTTTTGTGAGACTGTCAGAACATGAATCACCTCACAAGGTGAAGCTCGGAGATGACTACCAATATCCAATAAAAGGTAGTGGGGAATCCTCCTGTAAGCTAGACTTTGGAAAGTCCATGAAGATGAAGGATGTATTGTATGTACCGGGACTCAAGAAGAACCTCCTCTCCAAATCTGCATTAGATGCAAAAGGCATGAGGGTTGCATTTGTAGATGGCCAAGTTCTCATGTGGCCAAAAGGAAAGACCTACGATGATGCAGTAGTGATTGGGGAACAAGAGGGAGGTCTATACAAATTGAAGGGCCATCCAGAACAAGCCTTGATCCATGACACAGTAGAGCCAAATGAACTTTGGCATAGAAGTCTTGCACATGTGCATTACAGAGCACTACCACTTGCAAGCAAAGATGTTGAAGGTCTTCCAAAAATTCAAGCAAAACATGATGGAGTCTGCAAAGGATGTGCAAAAGGAAAGAATACAAAGAAGACATTTCCAAGTAGCGAGAGCAAGGCAAAACGAATCTTGGAAATCATCCACTCCGATGTATGCGGACCAATGTCATCAAGTTCACTAAGCGGGTATGTATACTATGTTTATTTCATTGATGACTTTTCTAGAAAGACATGGATTTACTTCATGAAGAACAAAGATGAAGTTTTCAGCAAGTTCAAGGAATTCAAAGCCTTGATCGAGAATCACACTGAAAGAAGATCAAGACCTTTCGATCAGATAATGGCGGAGAATTCACATCAAATGAATTAAAAGAGTTATGCAAAGACTCATGGATTAAGAGGGAGTTGTCCACTCCATATAATCCACAACAAAATGGGATTGCAGAAAGGAAGAACAGACCTATCATGGAAGCTGCAAGAGCTATGCTTCATGATCAAGATCTTTCCATGCATTTATGGGCAGAAGCTGCCAGAACATCGGTGTATGTACAGAACCGTACTCCACACAGAGTACTCGAGAACAAGACACCTGAAGAAGTCTTTTGCAACAAGAAACCATAAGTCAGCCATCTTAGAATATTCGGCTGTCCAGTGTACATACATATTCCAAAAGAGAAGAGGACAAAATTAGATCCTTCAGGAAAGAAGGGTATATTTGTGGGATATCTCTGAAAGCTCGAAGGCTTACAGAATATACTTCCCAGGATTCAAGAAGATCGACATCAGCAGGGATGTGACATTTGATGAAGACTCAGCTTATAACAAATCCAGAAAGAGACCTGCTGAAGAACCTGAAGTAGCAGAAGCACCCAGAATTCATGATACAACCATGAACGAAGAAACACAAGAAGAAGATCGAGAATTTGAAGAGCCTCAAGAACCTGTAGATCCATCTCAGAAGAAGGATCCTCACAAGAGGAAACCTGCTTGGGTAGGAGAAGCTATCCAAGGTGTGGAAAGATATGGAGCTCCAGAAGAGAATCACAGAGAAAGAAAGAGAACTAGGTCCTGCTCTGGTTATGTAGCATTATTATGTGATTTTATCGATAAAGAACCTTCCAATTATGAAGAAGCGGCAGAACAAAAAGAATGGAAGGATGCTATGATTGAAGAATATCAATCGATCATGAAGAATGATGTTTGGGATGTTGTCCCAAGACCAGAAAAGAAGTTTGTTGTAACTTCCAAATGTATATACAAGATCAAGCATGCTGCAGACGGTAGCATAGAAAAATATAAAGCAAGATTTGTTGCTTGTGGTTTCTCCCAGAAAGAAGGAATAGATTATGAAGAAACTTTTGCACCTGTAGCTAGATATACTTCTATCAGATCAGTACTTGCTCTGGCTGCAGTGATGAAATGGAAGATACACCAAATGGATGTCAAGACTGCTTTCTTGAATGGTGTAGTGGAAGAGGAAGTGTATGTGAAGCAACCACTCGGTTTTGAGACACATGACAGGGAGTCTCATGTATGTAGATTGAAGAAAGCCCTATACAGTTTGAAACAGGCACCTAGGACATGGTACGACAGGATTTGACAGCTTTCTATCCAGTTTGGGCTTTACCAAGAGTAAAGCAGATTCCAACCTTTACTACAAGGTTGAAGATGGCAACAGTGATGCTCCTCCTGTATGTAGATGATCTGTTTGTAACAGGTATGGATGGGTTGATTGTTGTTATGAAGAGGAAGCTTGCTGCTGAGTTCGAAATGAAGGACTTGGGTATGATGCATTATTTCCTAGGCATGGAGGTGTGGCAGAATGCAGATGGAATTTCCTTGGGGTAAGGGAAATATACAGTAGAGATCCTGAAGAGATCCGGGATGATGTACTGCAAGGCCATGACCACACCTATGGCGTCGAACCTGAAGCTATTGAGTGATGCTTCATCAGAAGCGGTTGATACTACGATGTATCGTCAGATGATTAGGTCTTTGATGTACCTGACGAACACAAGACGAGATATTTGCTTTGCTGTGAACACCTTGAGCCAGTTCTTGACAGATCTGAGACATGTTCACTTGATTGCTGCAAAGCATATTCTGAGGTACTTGAGGGGTATAGTTGATTATGGGCTCAAGTATGAGGCGAGTCAGAAGATTAACCTGGAGGATTATGTTGATTTAGATTGGGCAGGCAGTGCCATCAATACGAAGAGCACTTCAGGGTGTTTCTTCAGTATGGGATTAGGTGTGATCTCTTGGTTTAGCAGGAAGCAATCCTGTGTGGCACTGAGTACAGCTGAAGCAAAGCATGTCGCAGCTTGTTCAGCTAGTTGTGTGGCAGTATGGCTAAGGAAGCTACTGTCTGATTTATTTGATCTCCAGTTGGATGCTACTTGTATATATTGCGACAACCAGAGTTGTGTGAAGTTGTCGGAGAACTCGGTGTTCCATGACAAATCGAAGCATATCGAGATCAAATATCACTGTATCAGGGATATGGTGCAGAGAGGAGCAGTGAAGCTCCAATATGTTGCGATGTACGAACAGATAGCTGATGTGTTGACAAAGCCATTAGCTAGAGTGAAGTTTGAGTACTTCAGGGAGAAGTTTGGTGTTCTCCAGATCGAGGTTCCTTCCAAGGGGAAGTGATGAGTCCGTGAGCCATTCTGACATGGTGAGAGGATTGGTTCCTTCCATGGTCAGATGTAAGGGCTGAGCCATTCTGTCATGGTGAGAGGATTGGTTCCTTCCATGTCAGATATGAGTGCTGAGCCATTCTGATATGACTCTAGGATTGGTTCCTACATGATCAGATATAAGGGCTGTTGCCATTCTTTGAATGGAGGTGCCTGGTCAGTTACCAAGAATACTCGGTCTAGGACTGAGGGCCTTTCTGATATGTCTGTGAGATGTAATCTTACATGATCAGATGTGAGTGCATGGCCATTCTGATGTGATTGAGGGATTGGTTCCCACTTGATCAGATATAAGGGCTGATGCCATTCTCTGGGAGAATGGAGGCACCTGGTTAGTTACCAGGAAAGCTCAGTCTGGGACTGAGGGCCATTATGATATGACTGTGGAATGTGTTCTCACATGATCAGATATGAGTGCTGGGCCATTCTGATGAGTCAAGGTCAGATGTAAGGGCTGGGCCATCTTGATGAGTCAAGGTTAGATGTAAGGGCTGGGCCATTCTGATGAGTCAAGGTCATATGTAAGGGCTGGGCCATTCTGACATGGTGAGAGGATGAAGTTCCTTCCATGGTCAGATGTAAGGGCTGGGCCATTTTGACATGGTGAGGGGATTAAGTTCCTCTCATGGTCAGATGTGAGTGCTGGGCGTGCCTTTCTGACGAGTCAAGGTTAGATGTAAGTCCTGGATGGGCCATTCTGACTTAAGGTTAGATATAAGCGCTGAAGAAGACCTACATAGAGGCTAGGCCTACACTTAGCATGAAAAAGGGCTGGCTCTATAGCACTTCCTGTGATGAGAAGAATCATGAGATAGAACCCGTGATGATCCAGTGATGATGATCCAACAGTGATGATCCAGATCGAGTGATGATCTAGATCCAGTGATGATCCAGATCCGAAGATGAAGATGACTTGAAGATGAAGATAACTTGAAGATGAAGATGACTTGAAGATGACGAGGACTCGAGGATGATCCAGATGATACAGAGAATAAGACTTGTGCTCATAAATTGTGTCGAGAGAATACCTTCCTAGTTAAGAGGGAGTGTTGATGTAATTGTAACTTCGGAATGTATTCACGTGTATTTCTTATGTATTGTAACCCGATGTTTATTCCGGGATGTGTCTGTAATGTAATTGAGTCATGTCATGTACCAATGTTTCGATCGGGAGTTTCTATAATGTAAACAAGTCATGTCAAGTCATTGTGTGTAACCCTCCTATTGATCAAGGGTTAAAGTCCCCGCAGTTTTGGGGCACTAGGGTTATTAGACTCTCCTAGAGAAGTCGGCCCTAGTAGGTTATTGTCAAGTCGGGAATTAGTATAAATAGATAGTGAGCCTCTCTATTTATCACACTCACTCACACTCAGTTGTAGTGCATAGCTGAGGAAGAAGAAGACACTAGGGCTAGGAAGAAAGAGGCTACTGTTGTCGGGAGATCATCTTACTGTTTTGGGGGTTTACTTTTGGTGCTGATTATATCTCTGAGGAAGTTGCGGGGTTTTCTTCATTTATGGTTTCCTCGAGGAAAAACACTGTGTTCATTGTCTCTTGTGTTTGATTGCTGTGTTTGTTATTCTCTTAGTTAAAAGATCCCAATATAATGCTAGCTTAATGTTAAAAATCTAACAGTGCTAACAACAACATCGCAACAAAAACAAAAGAGATTGTTTTCTTTTGGGTTTTCACAATCAGAATAAAAAATCTATGGTGACAACAAATGTCGATGCCCCTCTTGTCGTTTTCAAGATCCCTCTACAGGATCCCAAGCCCAATTCCTATGTTGAAAAGCCTTCGACATTTGTTTCCTTGTGGGACTCGAACTCGGGACTCCATCCAGCCGAATCGATATAAACTTCGACACCAATACAGTTCCAGAAGCTAGTGCAGAAGAAGAAGCGACGAGAAGTGCACACGATCAAATATGGGGGAGTGAATAACAAGAATATATGAGCACTGTGATAGGTTGCAAGCTCGACTGCCACTTACAACAAGAATTTGATCAACAAGATCATTCGCTGGGAGACGACTCGTCGGGTTCTTGCAGGGGTCGACACAAGAAAATCATCAACATGTTGAAGGAGGTTGACACAGAGGCAATGATTGCTTACTCAATTGGTTTCCCAGTCGTTTCATTGATGGAAGAGGAGATTGAATCCGACATGGTTTCGTCCATCAGGGGGATTGAACAGGCCCACTACATAATCGTGAGTAAACATATATTGGCACTGTGGTGTTATGGCTTCATAGGGATCATGCCATGGAATCCATTAGGAGCAAGCATAAGAGCCTTGTGAATTTTGCCTACAGTTTTTTTGTTCCATCACGGGTATATAAATTTTGGGGTCGCTACATTTGAAAGAAGAGAAACTTGAAATTGTGACAGGGGAAAGAGTATCAATTTTCTATTGGAAGGTGAGTTCTCACTGCAATATCAAGTGAGCGTCAGGGTCCCTAGCTAGTATGTATATGTTGTTAGAACCAGGCATGACCCAAGCTTCCATATCTGAAAATATTTTGCAAATTGCCAGTATATGCTTGTAGATTCAGTGCTGTAGTGCACAAGCACATTATAACTATGGGCTGCTAATTCATGTGTCTGGGTGACTCCATCACATTCACTATTGATGTGCTTTGATAGTACGTCCAAAGGGGTCTCTGGACTCGGTGCACTCAGATACATGAACGCAATGCACTATGTGGTCCTGGGGCATTATGCGAACCCAAGACATTATATGGACCAACTTCAGGTCATATGATGTAGGGGTATATACCTCCATGGACTTCAATGATTTTTGCAAGGAGGCAAAGATTAAGAGGGAGCCAACCAAACACATAAAAGATAAGTATTTAATGCTTTATAAGACTTTGTCATGATTATGCAATGCATTCTTAAAAATTGCACATTGAACACTAGATTTACACTAGATTGACGAGCAATAGGCTCATGTAGTGCAAGTTATGTAAATAGCCTATAATGCTGCACAACATCCCATGAGCCCTTGATGAAGCTAGTCTAGGATGAAACCTCTTTGCTAACATGCTGAGAGCAGTGCACGCTCTTGATTGTGTGTTCTGGTGGAGATGGATGGCATCCAGATAGTCATCATGTGTGTGTTTGGGATATGAATGGGTGTTGTGCTGATTCACTGAAGCAGTGGCTAAGATGCTTACATAATTGTGTGAACTATTTCCATTGCATTGAAATGTCAATATAGTTTGATTGAATTTCATGATTATGTAATGTTTCTAAACATTTGATTGAATTTGACTTTTAGGAAAGACTATATGCTATGGCCTACAAGAGAAGGATGATGAGACTTGTTCCGAAGAACAAGTGATGCCCGTTTAGATGCAGAGGGATTAGGGTGTCTAGATTACAGTAATCCAAGTGGGGAGCTCCAAAGGTTTGTTCACAATGCAACATCTATAAAGGATGTAGAAGCCTCCAAGATGCAAACAATCCCATTCCTCTATCAAAACAGCAATAGCATGATAAATTAATTTTTAGAGGCTGGACATTGTAGGTAATCCATGCCCCAACAGGCTGAGCTCTCCGTAATCATTATCGATCTGTAGGTAATCATTCTCGATTTGTTCAACAGGGAGTCTTCGAAGTGGGGTGCTCTAAAGGTTTGTTCACAATGCAACTTCTATAAAGGATGTAGAAGCCTCCAAGATGCAAACGATCCCATTCCTCTATTAAAACAGCAATGGCATGATAAATTTATTTTTAGAGGCTGGACGTTGTAGGTAATCCATGCCCCAACAGGCTGAGCGCTCCGTACCAGCGATAAGACGACTCAACCAGCAATATCTATGCAGGTTTCATAAAACAGCAAGTAGGGGCCTCTGGAGTGAAACTATGGCTGAAATAAGGCATGAAAACACCTTAACTGCAGGGCGTTGCCCCTGAATGTCTCAATATTCCAACTGAGGCTGGCTGCTACTACGGGTTTGATGAGGTTTTAGTGCTGTTTTCATGCACAGGTCTAACCAGACTTTAAGTATCGAGCCATTTGCTGCTGTAGGAGGTTAGAACAGGGGTTTTAAGGGCTGTATTCATCCACAACATTGCCCAGAATTAACATTGATGAAATACTACTGCTGTTCTGATGCCAAGAGACAGGTATTTGCTGTAACAACATGCCAAGGATACTTTTATGCTGTTGTTTGAGGTCTGAATGCACCCAGATTTGGTTTAACTGTAGGCCATGATGGGAGTCTCCACAGGCTGCCAACAGGCCAAAATACACAAAAAATTTAAAATAAAATAGTCATTTAAATTTTTTTGGTCATTTTTTTATATCTATTTTAATATTTTTGTGTATTTGGGCCTTTTGGCAGCCTTCGAAGGTTGCTATCACAACCTACAGGCCTTTAGGCAGACACAGGGCAGCTTACAGGTTTGTAGGCCGTGATGGCGGTCTCCACAGGCTACCAAGGCCCAATTACACAAAAAAAACTAAAAATAAAACATAAATAAATGACAAAAAAATTAAAATACAAAAAACAACAACAGTTAAAAAAAATTTAAAATACAAAAAAAAAACACTACCAACCTGGACTCAGCCCCGTCAATGGCACCCGTGAACTGTGAGACACCAACGCTCAGAATCGAAACACCAATAGTGAGACACCCGCCAACTGTGAGACACCAAATCGAATTTACGTGGTCAATTGTCTGCCTAGTCAACAGCCACGAGGGAGGCACAAATCCCAAGCTATCAGACGAGTTTTGGGTGAGTTCGGCAATTATTCATGAGTACACGCGAGTCGTGATGAGTTTGGGCAAGTGTTGAGTCTGTGCCCCGAGTCTCCAGCAAGTGCTCGTTTTCGAGCTCGCTCAGCCAGAGTCGGCTAGATTCGTGAGTCTCTCCCGAGTGAGACTACACTGGTCTGAACCATGTACAAGTTGGCCTAGAATCACCCAGAATGCCTCCTCTCAAATATCTAGGGATAAAATCATGCCCAGGCATGCTGTTTATAGTCATTTTAATGCGCTAAGGCTCCTCAATACTGCCCATATTTCCTTGGACAACCTCAGGAGGTGCTCAAAAGTGTTTGGGAAAACCTAGATGGGGCTTGACTAGGTCCTACAAAGATGACCAAGTACTAAATTGTAAAGTCTCATGATGGCAACTAGAAGGGTCTTTGAATACCAATGTGACGTAACCTCTAGAACAAAGCCTCTCTTGGGTATGAGTCAAACACTTTCCGAAAGTCTAGAAAACAACGTAAGCTTCCTCAATAGTGGAATTAATGGTGCATAGCATGACGAAGTGATCAATGGTATGATACGTTAGGTGAAAACTTGCCTGCGCTTTGGTTCTGAGTTGCCTCCTTTGGAGCTCATTTGCAAAGGATTATAGCATAAATCTTGGGGATGGTGTGCCCAATCATAATGGTCTTGTAATTGTTCAGATTTTAAATAACTTGATTTGAAGATTGGGTGAATGATATTGTGGGACCATAATGGCTGGAAATTTGAGCAAACCACACGAGTAAACAATTCAACAATGTGAAAGTTGAACCATTGAATACCATAATGTTTGAGGGACTCGACTTGAAAACCTTACTTGTTGGCAACCTTGTCTGTGGTTGTGACTTTGATGGCTCCCTTGATGTCAATATGTAAGATAAGATAAGATAATTTGATTAATGTTCAAGAAATGGCCACAAAAATAGGTCAATGAGACTAAAAGATATATCTAGTAAGAGTACAACGAGCAAGTGCAAATGCAACCCCTAGAAAATGCTAAAGACAGGATAAAGAAAGCGAAAGAAAAAAAAGTGTAGCATAGATATGTATCTTACTAAACTAAGCTAATTGCTAGGATTGAGCAACACCAAAGGATATATAGAGCAGTATCATGGGTGCTGTGATACAAAATGAGAGTCTGAGGTTGGAAATGTCTTGTCGTTGACGAAGAGAGAGCCGATGCCAAGTTATTTGTGGCTTGACAACCGATGGTGAGGGGAGCGATTGAGGTGATAGCTGGTTGTCAGAGTCCTCCGTCTCCATAATGGTATTTGGCTCTATGATATCGGGGGGACGTAGGAGCGAGGAATCCTTACTCTTCTACCATCCAAGGTCAAGGAAAGAAGGTCCAGATAGAACTCTGGCCGCTAAGTTGGAACTGGGCGATAGTTTGACGAGTGGGAGGCACCTTACTTTAGGTCCGTATGGTGCTTTTCTGTTTGTCACTATGATGCTGTGTGATTTAAGGTCTAGTTCGATGGCTCTGTACCATCCTCAAGGATGTTGATCAACCTCCTTGGGGGGAAAGGTGGAGGGGAGACCTGAGGTCTCAGTAGCTATTCAAACAAATTGTCTTCCTCTGTTATGATATTCTCTAGATGCTCCCAGCCATCTCCTACATACCTGACAGGAGCTAAACAAGATTATCAGGGAAGATATTTATAGATAGTTTATCTAGGTTACCTGGGTTAATCCTTTGGAAGGGTTGCGCCCAAAGACGACCTTCTATGTTGAGCACTTCTTGGAAATAAAAGACGGGCTCATTGTTTGACCCAGTACACGTTTCGTCACTAGATGCATGCTCTTCGTATGTCTCTCGGGCAGTTCAGAGTCGGATCCCATAGACTTCGGATAGAGACGGATCACCAGATTGATAGATCTGACAGGATCTGCCAAGTATGCCATCTACAGGAAATGGAAACCGAGATGCACTTTATTTTTAGATGTCCTATGTACTACGAGATCAGAGGATGATTTCATTGTTTGTTTAGAGGCTCTCAGACCCTAGCAGACTTTTTCAAGTACCCTGATTATAGGTGTTTAGCACTCTATATACAGGAGGCTCTCCGGTTTCGAGCACATATTCTACAGCCTCCCACTAGGCTTGGCTCTACATCGAAGATCACAACATTTTTCAGCATGCTACCACCAGCCATGGGCACCAAGAGAGCAACCGACATGGATGCTGAGCCAGTTTCTAGATCAGTGAGGATCCGTGGGATAGCATCTCGACCCACGAGATCTTGGCAGCAAAATCGTACCAGACCTCTCCCTGAGAGACGGTTTAGATCCTCCAGATCTCAACAACATGCAAACTCCTCCCGGCGGCAACTCAGTGGACAACCTGCACCCTCATCGAGCGAACAGACTTTATTGAACTTCCCTTAGTGTTTCTCTTTCAGCCTCGGATGTTAGGAGTACTAGACCATCTTGGGCCTTTTCGCCCCAGGATCTTCTCTGCCATGGCACCTTTGCCCCATGGCGAGGCTTTTGTTTTGTGACCGCGTCTGGAACTCTATCATACTTCAACACAGCTCGATTTGTATACCGTTACTTTTTGCATTGTTTTTCTCTCTTTTATTTTCTCTTTTAAGAGTGACCGTTTGGTCCTCCTTCTTTGTACGGACATCATTGTAACCAACAACCCCGTTGACCTACTTTGTGGTCATTAGTTGGACATTAATAAAATTATCTTATCTTATCTAATGTCTAAAGTACTAAGAGGTTTTGTATGTCTCTTGCTGCTTCGATCTATTGGAGCAACTTGAAATTAGGAGGTGATCCTCTTAGTGGTCTCATGGCAGAGTAGGGTGTGCAAGACCTAGTGTCTGTGAAAATCTCTTTGATGAAAGGTGCTAGGCATTTTTGATTATGTTATTTGAAGAAGGTATAGAGGGAGGACCCTTTGTCCTTGTAAAGGCAGTAGAAACATCCTTCGATCTCATAGTATGAGGGGCATCTGAAAATGGGGTGCATCTTTGTCTCTAGTTCTTGTAGGTGGCACAACTAACAACTCCGATTTGATTGGGGGATGTGGTTGTTGGTCTCCACCCGAAATTGATGAGAGCTGACTCGGAGCTGGCCCAGAGGGATCTTGAGTGAATGCATCCACCTGTTGTGCATGTATGGGGGATGAACAATGATGCCACCTTGCAGTGGCAAAAAGTGTTGTAGGTAGAAGGACATCTTCGAGCCTAAGCCCGTTTGAGGTGAGGTCTAACTTGGATGTACAATATGTAAATATCCTTTCTAATGCTCTATTCTATCATGTATGAAGGTATGGGATTGGCATTTAATCAAGAGAATCAACCCCTATATGTACCTTGATGTTGGTTGTGTTGATTGTTGAATTCCTCTGTCGTGACCTTAGTAAAAATGCACCCTTCACTCAAGCAAAGTCACTTATTAGGCATGGGAAGCTTTTCCTACCTTATTTTAATGCTTGGATTAGTAAGTGTCATAAAAATTGGAGCATGTTGACTAATGTTCTTGGAGGATCGACTTTGAATTTTGAGGTAGAGACAAAGGGTAGAGCCTAGAGGAGAGGGGCAAAGGGTGCTTTTGATAAATAGAATCCCAAAATAGACAATGATTTTGATGATATATATTTATTTGTTCTAGCATGGATGTTTTATGGACTAGACGCCATTTAGAGCCTCTTTGTTTATGAATTTTGGTTCAGATATGGATTGCACTTGGTACTACTTTAGCTATATGCATCCTTATTTGCTATATACATGAGAAAGCTTTGCATATTTGTGTTTAATGGGTTGGATATATATATATATATGCATCCTTATTTGCTATATACATGAGAAAGCTTTGCATATTTGTGTTTAATGGGTTGGATATATATATATATATATATTATCAAAATTTGAATATTTTATGTATTTTTTGATTGTTTTTGTTCCGGGTTTGACTGGTTTCCAGTTTTGGGGTACATTGTTTCGGTGATCAGTNATATATATTATCAAAATTTGAATATTTTATGTATTTTTTGATTGTTTTTGTTCCGGGTTTGACTGGTTTCCAGTTTTGGGGTACATTGTTTCGGTGATCAGT
>LPNX010739789.1:55659-239201 GCA_001517045.1 Pseudotsuga menziesii
CTGGTTTTGATAAAATTGTTTAAGATATCATGACATGTATTGGATGAATGGCTAGGTCACATGTTAAGATACCAAAACATGTATGACATTAATGGTATGAGATTGCTGGCAAGTCCTTAAGACATGTCAGCTAGTTTTCATGTTAATATACCATGACATGTATTAGCTGAAGTGAGGTGAAATTGCAATGTATAAAATATTGTTGCAGCATAATTAAGAACTTCATAGATATTCTCCAAATTAGAGATAGAAATTTGTTTGGATGGCAGAATAGTTATTACTCTCTTGTTCATCACCATGGGAGGAAATTGATAAAGCAATATTTCATGCATTTTCAAGGTTTAACATTCTTGTAACCACCTTACCCAGGCAATGCATGTAAGAAAAGCTAGCATATCTATCTATTATAAATAACATGTTTCCCACTTTTGTATCAAGTATCCTCACAAGTGACTTCACAATAAACAATGGAAGCTCTTCTTGCTGCCGTGATCTGTTTCGTCAAACTATAATTCTACTAGAGGGGTATTTTACATGATATAACAATGAGGAGCGAGGGGAAAGCTCCCATTTAGCTCCCATTGGTTTGCTGTGACATAACTGATTATTCTAACCTGTACTGTATCCATATATGTTACATTCTTAGACATTAGTTTCTGTGGTAAATTTTTTTCTTAACCAGTCCAAACCTGGTTGAGATGTTGAAGCTTTATTGTATAATATCATGTATAATTAGAGCTTAATTGGAGAATGTTAGGTTCAAGACTGATATGTACATTTTCTGTTGGCTTTTGTTTAAATTGATTGACTCTTCTGATCAAGTCTTCTTTTTGAGGAATTAATACAATTTTCTTTTCTTTCCAGTTGAAGAGAGTTGTTGTCTGTTTCAATGTTCTAGGTCTGACTTAAGGCATTTTGACTCAAGTTCTTGTACTGTTCTGAGCTGGCTTTCAATCATCTGCTAGAATATATGCAAAACTAACCCCTTTTTATTTTGTGTTTGTGGAGAACAATTCTTATTGGTAGCATTGTTAGCCGGCTTATTGTCTCTAGTTTTCTGGCAGTTTTTTTATTTGCTTGACATACTCTATTTCCCTCTATTAATTATTATTGTTCTAAAAATGTTCTCATTTTAATTGTCCAAGAAGAAATGTGGCTTTTTTATAGCTTTTATGCTTCTGAACATGGTTTGCATCTACTGTGGATATATGAATGACGGAGAAAGGAAAAGTTTTACTGTACACTAGATGGTAGGATACTGCATCTTTTCATGTTATCATCAAGATGTTCTGATAAAAAAATATATTTAAAGTGTTGAATGAATTATGTCTTTCATAGATTTCTTGAATTAATTGCCTTTTGTGATTGACCAGGTTTGCTACACGTTAATGCTTGAAATGCAGTTGCATGAATCTATGACTTATATTTGAACATCATCTACTTGGGGCAAAGAAATGGAAGACGTCATTAGTTTATAGAGCCAGGGCATTTTATATATTTATAGCTTTCTCTTGCTGCAATCCATGGAGAGCTTAGCACAACTGGAAGCCTTATGTGAAAGGCTTTACAATTCACAGGACACAGCAGAGCGAGCCCGTGCAGAGAGCACTTTGCAATGTTTTTCAGTGAATACGGAATACATTTCACAATGTCAGTACATTCTTGACAATGCCTCATCTCCTTATGCATTGGTTTTGGCCAGCTCAAGCTTGTTGAAACAGGTTTCTGAGCACACTCTTTCTCTTCAGCTGCGCTTAGATATCCGTAAGATCCTTTTGTCTCTTTTTGTCATTTACACTTTTCATTGTGCATATTATGTATCTGATTTAAGCCATTTCCACAAGCAGTTATATAATACAAGAAAAAAGACACAAGTATGTACTTCCATTGTAATGGCATTGCTGTATGCTTTTTGCTGTTCACCGATCTTGCGTATGCATGCCCTATTGTTATATGGTAGGAAAATACCATTTTGTAAGAGCTCGAGTAAATTACTAAAAATTCTGATAACATTTTTGTACTATTTTCATCAAGCACATACATGATATTTAGTTTCAGCTCTTGCAATTGCTTTATTGCATTTTCTTTCTAGCATAAACTGTGTTGAACTACTAAAGTTTGGCAGTTCTTTTGGATTTTTTTAGTTATACATGTTTGACATCCTGGGTCATTTCCGTGGATTGTTCAGGCAACTATGTTGTGGGATATCTTGCTACTAGAGGGCCAGAACTGCAGACATATGTAACTGGGTCATTGATTCAACTTCTTTGCCGTATCACAAAGCTAGGATGGTACGATGATGACAGGTTTAGGGATATTGTGAAAGATTCCATGAACTTCTTGAGTCAGGTGTGTAGTTTAATCTTCATGTGTCCTCAGAGCTTTTGCTTATTGGAATTTAATTTGCTAGTTACCTTAAAGGCTATCTATAGATTTTCTTTTTTGTTACTATCTCTCTTGCTTACATATATTCTGCTTCTATGTACACTTATTCCAGGGCATGAGATTCAAAGCCAAGTTTTCAGATTTTGGGTTTGGAAATCTAAGTTTATTGTCTCTTTTTCCTGTCAGCTGTCTTGATGGCAATGCCAGTCGAATTGTTGTTCTCTGACTTGGAACTAGGATTTCTTTTGTGGTGCTTCCTACTTGCAGCTCTTGATGCTTCACCTCCTCTTTGGAGAGGGGTGAAGGACCATGTTATGTTGTGATAGTGTTGTTAATATTGACTTGGAAAGTGCTGGCTTGTGGACTCAAGTATTGCTGATTTGCTAGTAGCCCTGCTGCAAACTTTGATCCACTGGGCTGAACTGTTCTTGTGGTTGATCCATCGGTCTTATTTCCTCTCCGAGTCTCTTCCAGGCATTGTGCTGATTGAGTTGCCTCCCGTTTTGGAGTGTTCCAGGCTATGGTTTTTAGGAGTCGAAAAAGAGTTCAGGTCAGCTGCAATAGATTTGTTTGCCAATTTCTCCATTTTCTTTGAAGCATTGGAAGATTTGTTCCTTGCTTCCTTCCAACCTGAGAAAGTAGCTTCCTCAATCTCCTGAGTTAGGAACGATCAATTTCCTCTGGAAGATTCAGGATGTAACCCCTAATGATTTCTGCTGTTGAGGACACATGTGCCAGATGTCCTGCCTGAGGGCAGTTCCTGTAATTGAAGGAGATATTTTCATATTTTAAAGGCTGCTGCCTAGCGAAACCCAAAAACCCCAAATTAACCAAACCTGGTAACAGCTTGCTCAGCTCTATAGTATTGCACAGTTTTGCAAAAGAAAGACTAGTGCATTGTGTTGTGATATTTGAAGACATCATGCAGTGCGTTCCTAAAGAGTTCTGTACCTGTGAAAAAAAACCAAATCATGCGGGAACTGTAACGTCCCCATACCCCATAATGTGGATAAATTAAAATTTTTATTTCAAGAACCTTTGTTCTCCTTCGAAACACAGGGCATGGACGTCAACACACATTTCAACCTTCATTTTCAGGCTTAGAAACCACTGTAACAATTGTTCCGCCCTTGACAGTGTTGATGTATTTGTAACTTCAGAATGTATTCACTTGTATATTTCATATATTGTATTTCATTGGTCCTCGATGTTCCTATTGGGAGATTCATTAATGTAATCAAGTCATGTAAAGTCATAGAGATTAACCCTCCTTTGTGAGTCAGGGGTAAAGTCCCCACAGTTTTGGGGCACTAGGGTTATTAGACTCTCCTAGAGAAGTCAGCCCCAGTAAGTTATTGTCAAGTCGGAAACTAGTATAAATAGAGAGTGAGCCTCTCTATTTATCGCACACACTCACCTAGTTATAGCGCATAGGTGAGAGAGAAGAAGCTCGCTCAAGTGAGAGAGAGAACAGCTGTTGGAGATCATCTTTCTGTCTTTGGGTTTTACTGCTGCCATTGGTGCTCATTCTATCTTTGAGGAAGTTGCGGGGTTTTTCCTTTATGGTTTCCTCGAGGATAAATCTGTGTATATTGTCTTTTGTGATTGATTGCTGTGCATGTTATTCTCTCAGATAAGATCCTAAGATCATATTGTCAAATTGATAAAAATCTAACATGGTATCAGAGCTAACCTGAGAAGAAGATACTGTGCAGCTGCGGAAGCTAGGGCTTCTTACTTTTTGGGTCTCTCTCCACAATCCATCAGCAAAAGAAGGCTAGGCTGAATCTCCATTGAAGGGCGCATCTTTCTATCGAAGCAGAATATGATTCTGAGCACTTTCAGTTTTTGACCTACCACTCTATCAGGAAATTAGGGCTTTTCATTGAAGATGATTTTTTGAGTGAGCCTAGGCTAGGATTGTTCTCCTCCTCAAAATCAACGTTTAGAGACAAAGATCGAGGTTTTTGGTTGAGTAGAACTTCGGGAAAGTCAAACCCTAATTTGCCCTGGAACCAGAAAACCAACATTGCAGAAGATCAACTCCAGATCCAGTTTTCAGCTTCTCAAATTGGTAAGATCTAAATCTTTTGTATTTCCATTTGAGGTTCTCAGTTAAGATGTCTCATCACACCAAGCTTGATGAAAAGCTTGAGGGAGCTGATAACTTCCGAGCCTGGAAGTATAGGATCTCCCTAGTCCTGGAAGAAAATGTATTGGACTCTAACATCAGTGAAGAGGTTCCAGTGGGAGATGAGGTTAAGGCCTTACACAAAAAGAAATTGGTCATGGCTAAGAGGATTATTGCTGATTCAATCAAGGATCACCTCATACCACAGTTGTCCTCCCTAAAGACACCTAAAGAAATGTTTGATGCCCTGACCAAGTTATTTGAAGGGAAGAACATAAACCGGAAGATGACTTTGAGGAACCAGTTGAAGAATGTGAAGATCCAGAATGCAGAGACCATATAGTCATACTTTACAAGGGTCTTCCAGATCAAAGAACAACTTGAAGCAGTGGATGAAGAAGTGGAGAATGCAGAAATTGTGATGACCACCTTGAATGGTCTCCCTAGGTCATGGGACTTTTTTATTCAAGGGATCTGTGCTAGAAGAAAGCTAGTCACCTTCAGTAGACTGTGGGAGGAATGCTCACAAGAAGAAGCTTGAATAGTAGCCCGAGAAGAAAAGATGGGAAGTGAAGATCAAGCTCTCACAGTACACTCCAAAAAAAGCAGAATGGACTATCATCATCACAAAGGTAAGCACTCTCACCAGAAAGATAACCCTAGAAGATCTTTACATGTGATGAGAAAGGACACATCTCCAGATTTTGTCCCAGAAACAAAGGTGGCTCTCACAAGAAGAAGGGAAATAAGAGAAGACATCATGCTCATGTTGCAAAGGACGATGAACCTTCCAAGAAGAGAGTTAAACAAGAAAGTGAAGATTCTTCAAGTGATGAAGAGTATGTTTTGATTTTTGCCCTCACGAGAACTGTCACACATGGGAGCAAGGATTGGCTTATCGATAGTGGTGCTTCCAAGCATATGACGGGATTCAAAGAATCATTTGTGAAATTATCAGAACATGTGTCACCCAACAAGGTGAAACTTGGGGATGACTACCAATATCCATTAAAAGGTAGTGGTGAATCCTCCTACTAGTTAGACTCTGGAAAGCTATGAAAATGAAGGATGTATTGTTTGTACCAGGACTAAAGAAGAACCTCCTCTCCATCTTTACATTGGATGCAAAAGGCATGAGGTTTGCATTTGTAGATGTCCAAGTTCTTATGTGGCTAAAGGGAAAGACTATAGATGATGTGGTTGTGATTGGAGAGCAAGAGGGAGGATTCTACAAGCTAAAGGGTCAACCAGAACAAGCCTTGGTCCATGACTCAATAGAGCCAAGTGAACTTTGGCACAGAAGGCTTGCACATGTGCACTATAGAGCACTACCACTTGCAAACAAAGCTGTTGAAGTCTTCCAGAAATACAGGCAAAACATGACGGTGTTTGCAAAGGATGTGCAAAACGAAAGAACATAAAGAAGACATTTCCAAGTAGCGAGAGCAAGGCAAAAGGAATCTTGGAAATCATCCACTCCGATGTATGTGGTCTGATGTCATCTAGTTTATTGAGTGGGTATGTATACTATGTTTCTTTCATTGATGATTTTTCTAGGAAGACATGGATATACTTCTTGAAAAACAAAGATGAAGTATTCAACAAGTTCAAAGAGTTCAAAGCCTTGATCGAGAACCACACAAAAAAGAAAATCAAGACCTTTCGATCACACAATGGCGGAGAATTCACATCAAATGAATTCAAAGAATTATGCAGAGATTTAGGGATTAAGAGGGAGTTGACCACTCCATACAATCCACAACATAATGGGGTTGCAAAAAGAAAGAATAGAACGATTATGGACGTTGCAAGGGCAATTCTTCATGATCAAGATCTTCCCATGCATCTATGGGCAGAAGCTGCTAGAACAACTGTGTATGTACAGAACCGTACTCCACATAGAGTACTCGAGAACAAGACACCTGAAGAAGCCTTCTCCGGTAAGAAACCAGAAGTCAGTCATCTCAGAATATTTGGTTGTCTAGTGTACATACACATTCCGAAAGAAAAGAGGACAAAGTTAGATCCTTCAGGGAAGAAGGGTATATTTGTGGGATATAGTGAAAGCTCGAAGGCTTATTGAATATACTTTCTAGGATTCAAGAAGATCGACATCAGCAGGGACGTAATTTGAGGAAGACTCAGCTCACAACAAATCCAGAAAGAGACCTGCTGAAGTACCTGAAGAAACAGAAGTACCCAGAATTCAAGATACAACTATGAACGATGCAACTCAAGAAGAAGATCGAGAAATAGAAGAACCCCAGGAACCTGTAGATCCACCGCAGGAGAAGAATCCTCACAAGAGGAAACCTACATGGCTACGAGAGGCTATCCAAGGTGCAGAAAGATATGGGGCTCCAGAAGAAATGCACAGAGGGAGGAAGAGAACTAGGTCCTACTCTAGATATGTAGCCCTATTATGTGACATCATTGATAAAGAACCTTCCAACTATGAAGAAGCGGCAAAGAAGAAAGAATGGAAGCATGCTATGATCGAGGAGTACTAGTCGATCATGAAGAATGATGTCTGGGATGTTGTCCCAAGACCAGAGGGGAAGTATGTTGTGACTTCCAAGTGGATCTATAAGATTAAGCATGCTGCAGATGGCAGCATAGAGAAATATAAAGCAAGGTTTATGGCTCGTGGCTTCTCCCAGAAAGAGGGAATAGATTATGAAGATACTTTTGCACCTGTAGCCAGATACACTTCCTTCAGATCAGTACATGCTTTGGCTGCAGTGATGAAATGGAAGATACACCAGATGGATGTCAAGACTGCTTTCTTGAACGGTGTAGTAGAAGAGGAAGTGTATGTGGAGCAGCTACTCGGTTTTGAGACACATGACATGGAGACTCATGTGTGTAAATTGAAGAAAGCCCTGTACGGTTTGAAACAGGCACCCAGGACATGGTATGGCAGAATTGGCAGCTTCCTGACTAGTTTGGGCTTTACCAAGAGTAAAGCGGATTCCAACCTTTACTACAAGGTTGAAGAAGGGAACCCAATGATACTCCTACTGTATGTAGATGACCTGTTTGTAACAGATGAGGATGGGTTGATTTCTGATACGAAGAGGAAGCTTGCTGCCGAGTTCGAGATGGACTTGGGCATGATGCACTATTTTCCAGGCATGGAGGTGTGGCAGAATGCAGATGGAATCTCCTTGGGATAAGGGAAGTATGCAGTAGAGATCCTGAAGAGGTTCGGGATGATGGATTGCAAGGCCATGACCACACCTATGGCATCGAACCTGAAGCTATTGAGTGATGCTTCATCAGAGTCGATCGATGCTACGATGTATCTTCAAATGATTGGTTCCTCTTATGGTCAGATGTAAGTGCTGTGCCCTTCTGACATGGTGGTAGGATTGGTTCCGTCCATGGTCAGATGTAAGTGTTGTGCCCTTCTGACATGGTGGTAGGATTGGTTCCTTCCATGGTCAGATGTAAGTGTTGTGCCATTCTGACATGATGGTAGGATTCGTTCCTCCCATGGTCAAATGTAAGTGCTGTGCCATTTTGACATGGTGGTAGGCGGGGCCTCCCATGGTCAGATATAAGTGCAGTGGCCTACATCCAATATGAAAAAGGATTGGCTCTGTAGAGACCCACATCCAGTATGAAAAAGCACTGGCTCTATGGAAGTACATCTACCATGAAAAAGGGCTGGCTCTGTAGTGGCCTACATCCAGTATGAAAAAGGACTGGCTTTGTAGAGACCCACATCCAGTATGAAAAAGGACAGGCTCTGTGGAAGTACATCCAGCATGAAAAAGGGCTGGCTCTGTAGTGGCCTACATCCAGTATGAAAAAAGGACTGGCTCTGTAGAGAGCCACATCTAGTATGAAAAAGGACTGGCTCTATGGAAGTACATCCAGCATGAAAAAGGGCTGGCTCTGTAGTGGCCTACATCTAGTATGAAAAAGGACTGGTTCTTTAGAAACCCACATCCAGTATGGAAAAGGACTGGCTCTGTGGAAGTACATCCAGCATGAAAAAGGGCTGGCTTTGTAGAGACCCACATCCAGTATGAAAAAGGACTGGCTTTGTAGAGACCCACATCTAGTATGAAAAAGGACTGGCTCTGTGGAAGTACATCCAGCATGAAAAAGGGCTGGCTCTGTAGTGGCCTACATCTAGTATGAAAAAGGACTGGTTCTTTAGAAACCCACATCCAGTATGAAAAAGGACTGGCTCTGTGGAAGTACATCTAGCATGAAAAAGGGCTGGCTCTATAGAGACCCACATCTAGTATGAAAAAGGACTGGCTCTGTGGAGGTACATCTAGTATGAAAAAGGACTGGCTGCGGATCCTGAGGTGCGGAAACACAACAATTTCCCACTGGCTGCGGATCATCACTGGATCATCACTGGATCATCAATTTCCCTTTCTGCCCTCTGCCTTCCGCTGCGGATCCCGAGGTGCGGAAACACAACAATTCTGCCTCACTCAACTTTCCCTCAGGTGGATTCTAAGGGGCGGAAACACCACATTCTTACCTTAGCTGCATTTTTGGCCCTGTAACCAGGCTTCTAGCCTCCATGAACTTTAGGCCAATGCATCACAAAACCACAAGGCATGTACAGAAGTAAAATTCTACTTAACCATCAATAAGCATTCCACATGATCATATTAACTCATAAGAAAATACATGGCATAAACAAGCATAACAGAGATACTTATCTTGATGATTAAATTGTCCCGCAACTAGCTATGTCGCTGCAACGTTCCACCCAACCGTAGGCCCGTTGTGTTCATCAATCTCTCAACACAATTGCCACCCCCGAGCTGGGCATGATTTCCACATGGGACTAGGGAACACCAGACGTACACACAGCCAGGCCAAAGCACACAGTCAAGCCAACAGATGGGTTTATTAGGGTACTAGCCAAGCCATCATTCAAGTTGGGTTTATCAGACTGTCTAGCCAAGCCATCATTCAAGTTGGGTTTATCAGACTGTCCAGCCAAGAGCTAGGGACACCTTCAGAGGGTCTATCTGGTATGGGATCCACATTATCTACATACCCAACACAAGGAAGCATCCCCTTCTTTGCTTTCGAGTCCCTCGGGCTGTGCCTTTCCTTCTAGTGCTCTTCAGGGCATGCAGTGAGGATTTACAAGCCACTCTTACCCTTTCCTAAGGTTCCTCTCTGCACTAGGTTTATCAAGCACATTCCTCTTGTCTTCCACTCCTCAAGCTTGCATACAGTTCAAACCCAAAACTAAGGGTGCACAACATAACAACTGCAGTGTAACACAACAAAACAGACTTACACTCATTCTGTGATAGAGGAGACTATTCGACAACAACACTCAACAAAACAAGGAGACCTCTGAACCTTTGCGCGGCTAAGGATGGTAAACAACAGGTGAACAACGCAGAACAAAACACGGTTCTCCAGCAAGATGAACGCACAACACGCATGAACCAAAAAACAACTTTCCCCAGCCGTCTTCACAAACAGTGCGAATGAACACAACGTTCAGTGAAGCCAACAAATGGGTTTATCAGGCTACTAGCCAAGCCATCATTCAAGTTGGGTTTATCAGACTGTCCAGCCAAGCCAACACCAAGTTGGGTTTATCAAGCCGTAGGCTTCCAAGCCAAACAATGCTTTATTTATCAGGCTTACTCAGCCAAGCCAACAGACAGTTGGGTTTATCACATTGTTCATAGTGAAGCCAACTCCCAAACTAAGGACCAACCAAGCCACAGATGGGTTTATTAGGCACCCAACCAAGCCATCATTCACAATGGGTTTCTCAGGCTGTCCAGCCAAACAATGCACATGGCCAAACACAACAAGACATAGCCAAGCCAATATCCAATTGTGTTTAAGGCAGTGGAAAGGTAGAATGACTAAGCTAGTGGCTCCTTTAAGAGCTAGGGACACCTTCACAGGGTCTATCTAGTTTGGGATCCACATTACCTACATACCCAACACAAGGAAGCATCCCCTTCTTTGCTTTCGAGTCCCTTGGGCCGTGCCTTCCCTTCTATTGCTCTTCAGGGCATGCATTGAGGATTTACTAGCCACTCTTACCCTTACCTGAGGTTCCTCTCTGGATTAGGTTTATCAAGCCCATTCCTTTTGTCTTCCACTCAAGCTTGCATACAGTTCAAACCCAAAACTAAGGGTGCACAACACAGCAACCGCAGTGTAACACAACAAAACAGACTTACACTCATTCTGTGACAGAGGAGACCATTCGACAACAACACTTAGCAAAACAAGGAGACCTCTGAACCTCTGCGTGGCTGAGGATGGTAAACAACAGGTGAACAACCTAGAACAAAACACGGTTCTCTAGCAAGATGAATGCACAACGGGCATGAACCAAAAAAAAACTCTCCCCAGTCACTTCATGAATAGTCCGAATGAACCCAACGTTCAACGCGACTCAGGGATGAGGAAACGAGCACGCCTTCCCACACGGGTTTACTTGCTACAGAAGCAAGAACGCGACCTCCTAGGTTATAGACCTGCGGACTTGCAGGCTCGCTCAGTCAAGTCATCAGTTTGCTATGCCTTGCTCTGCCCAAGGCATTAACTGCCTCAACCGACTTCTGGAAGAAATTAATGATCGAGGACAGAGGACAAAAGGTTGCTAAGGATACATGGATTTACTCATTGACATCTGGTCACACCCTATTGGCTTATGAGTTTGACTAACTCCCCTCCCTATCCCTTGTGGAATCATGCCCCCATCTCTTTCACATTGCAGTGCCATGGCTAGTTGTGGTATTTTATTAATTTGCATAGGTACATGATATATCAAAATATATACTGTGCTCGACTTAGCACTATCACCTTAGGTATCAACCTTGATCACCTATACAAAACACCAGATCAATGACAGGGCCTTGGCCTTGAGCTCCATGTCATGATCTCAATGCAATATATACATCATGTATAATCCAATACCAAGGGGTCAAAATCGCAGTATTACAGGTACTCCAAAGGTAGACTGGGTAGTTTAACCCAAGCTAGGACAAGAGGAGAGTTTCCTCATAAGGGTTGAAACCTATGGTATAAAGTTTCATAAAATGCCTTGCGTATCAATCATGTAGGTATGCCCTTTGAAGTTCAAACATTGAATATCATCTATAGGGTTTGAAGTTAGTTTGAGAAAGTGCACTCTTGAGAAAAAGCTGAATAACCCTGCCATCCCGTGTTTGCATTTTTTTCTCGAAAAAAAGCCTTATATAAACATAGAATTGTCTAAATGAGAAAACAAAGGCAGAAGGATATGTACAATGGTTGATCATATCCTTTTCCTCTGGACTACTAGAATAGAAGTTAAACAAAGTAAGCTAGCACATCTAGCTCTATTGCATCCTTAGTCAGAAGAACAAAAAAGGATTGAAATGAATTGACCTCGTTAGCAAAATTTTTCTTGTACCTTAACTGCCATATAGTAATAAAGCAGTAAGTCATCACAAATTCCTGTAAAAGCAGAAAGCACTAGATATCTGGAGTCTCCAAAAAGTGCAGCTCTGCAATTCACTTTCCCTTGAAATACTGCTGAACACTGATAGTGAATGTGCTTCCATTAGCCCTTGGCAAATTTGCAATCCCAAAGTAAGTGTTTCATCATTCATGATCTTCAGCTTACCACAAACTAAACAAAGCCCATTTGTGGCCTCAATTTTCTCCAATTGTGGCTTGGTTGGCATCCCCTGGTATGTGACCAACCAAGCAAAGACCAATAATTTGTAAAAGAGCCGAATGGGCCATATGCAATTCTACTTTTCCTACATGTTGGAAGAAGTCCAACGAGCATTGAAAGTAGGGGGCCAACACATGCTCTTGGTGCAACAGAGAGTGGAGTTTTTTGGAGTTATATAGCTGGATGGGTATACCAAACACCCACCCCCATTTTTTTTACAGAAGGACCCACTTTAGTGTTCAATTTGAACAAGTCCTTTGGAGGAATTAACCCAATGGTGTCTTGGATAACAAGTTTGTTAGAGGAAAGGAAGGCCTTTTGCTATTTAACACTCTCCAGTGACTCCATGATCTAGCCTCAAAATCACAAATCTCCCTCCAAGAGAAAGTACCCCTTCTACTCAACCTGGGAGCTTAGAACTGCGGAAGCTTGACAATACTCTCACCCTGGTGTTCCTTGATCCAATATAGACACCAAGCCAAATTTCAACTTGCTGCTATCTAAGAAATTCCACTAGATTAGTGTGGCAACAAACTTCCAGGCCACCCAAATATTTTTCCAGACGAAGTACCTAGAAATCCGGAATAAGTGAGGGAAAGAAGTAATATCACGCAATCCAAAAGTTTTGTGTAGTGCAAGAATGTTTTGAGCTGAATTAAAGTCGTGTCGCTATAGTATTTGCCATGGTGAAGAACCTTTGGGCCATTTCATTACCCACTTGGTAGTGAGAATGCTTCCTTGCGAAGCAATGTCGACAAGGATTGAATGATGCTCTCTCTCCCCACCACATTTAGACCACAAAAATAACCTAACAATTTGTTGGGGATCCAACGAGAGAGATAATATTTTTCCATGCTAAAGCTTGTTGGGAAACCCAAGTGATGCTTCTCCACATTTGTGGATGGCATCCTTTGTAAACCTGTTGGTGTAAGCAAGTGCGCCTCATCCAAGGGGTTTCAAACTAGGCACTTGTTGACATGGAACTAGCCAAATGCCCAACAACAATAGTGGCAACTAGTTGAGCTAACTCTTTAGTCTTCAAGAAGAGACATAATATATGTGTGAGGCTTGGAGTATTCTAGCGAGACAATTAACTTGCTTGCCAAGGGAAGGTCCTTGAATTGCCAGAACTGAAGCTTGGTTTGAAGCCTTTGAAGAAATTGATCCCACTTACACATAGTTGAGAGACTGATGTCAAATGTGATCCCCAAGTAGCACAATTCACCCTTGGTGGGATGTAGTTCCAGTCTGTGAATTTGGTTTGGAGGGTCATCAAGGCCGACAAACCAAAAATAAGTTTTATGCTCACTAATGAATGCCCACGGAGTTGCATAGAAGGCGTCAAGACTCTTGCATTCTCCACTGGTCCTTGATTAATCCAAACTGATAGGATAGAGTTGCTCATAAAGTGGTTATTTACCATTTCTAAACCATCAGGTAAAGAAATTCCCCTAATCCTCTGTTGAGCTTTGACAGCCTGCAATAAATAACCTATAGCATCAACAACTAACATATAATGAAATGTGACAAGGGGGCATGCCTGTCCAATCAAATGATGAAGGGGGATTCAGGTTGAGAGCAAACTTTCACTGAAACAAATGGGAGACATCAAAGAATTGAGTGTTCACCATGGCAAAACATCTGACCCAAATTTGAGACAAGGAAATTTCTTCGTTATAAAGGATTAGTGGAATCTATTATTTGCTTTTTCAATGTCAATTTTGATAAACAAGGTGTGTTGATCCATCTCCCTGCTCCATATGGTTACCTTCCATGCAAAAATCATTGTATCCAAGATAAACTTGCCTTGCGTAAAGTTTGGCTACTCTTGTTTGACAACTATTGAGGCTACTCTAAGAATGCGAAAAGCAATTGCCTTGGGAAACATTGAGAAGAGTGATGGGCTTCCAACCCTTGATTGAGTCGGTGGCTCCATTCTTTGGGCTTGGTTTTATTAATGCAACCTAACCTTGTCAAAAAAAAAAACCTTATGAAGTTATGAGACATTTCCTTGGTGCCTCCACTGTCTTGTTAGACAATCCATATGTAGAGAAAATCTTTTGGAAGCGAATCCCAAATATCTTCTTAATGTTAGAGGAGCCTCTTGCCAATGTTCTTGCCTAAAGTAAGGACACACATTAAAAAAGCTTTTTTTTCATGAAGTAGAAATATAACTTTGAGCGCCCATCTCCTTCATCAATCGATTGATGTTTGGTGTGAACTCAAGCTCCCTTGGCAATATATTCTTCCCCCTTTGGCATTGCTAATTCAGAGTGCACTGTGTCCTTTTGAAACTTTGTGTTGTCGATATTTTCTAAAAAAACATGAGCATCCTTCAATTCCTTCCTTTTTTGAGACATCAACTTACCATATCCCCTCGTAAATTTTACTAATCCATAGATAGTAACATCCCATCAAAGGAGAGAACCTTTATTTCGTTAAGGCCTTTGGGACAGATTCCAAACTTTGTACACTAAAGCTTTGAACTGAGGAAACTCAATATGAGAGACATTATGCTTGAACAAAAAGGAAGAGAGTCACCTTGTTGTCATACAGGATCAACCATTGTGGGAATTATCTTTGAATTACTCAAGGACAAACATAATACAATGTAAAGAAAAGTCACTGGACTAGAATTGCCGCCCTATTAACTAGTCGCACATCGAAACACTGTACTATTGTAGAAGATAGAGATAGAGATTGAGATTGATGGACCAATTGATCGTTGAAAGCATTGTACTGTGGCTGTGATAAGTGAATAGAAAGTTAGAAACACTAGATGAAAGGAAATCTACAAAGCAAAACTAACAATTGTCACATTGCATAGACCACCAACATAGAATCGTTTCACATATCCTTTGTTCTAGTCACACAAGACAAAGTCAAGCATTGCCATCCAATTAGGTTTGATGGACGAAACATGTCAAGCTTGAAATTGGGCATTGCTAGGTCAATGACAACGCATAGATTAAAAGGTTAACCACATGCCCATCCTTATTAAATTGAAACATGATGTTGGTTCATGAGGTTATGTGATGTTGGTTCATAAGGTTACATGACTTTTGTTTAGGGGTTTGCTAGTAGAAGTAAAAAGGTCAATGCGAAGAGCATCCAAACCATTGCAACCGTCATGTGAGGTTGTTGTGGTAGTAAAATTCAATTAACATTTAGTGGCCCACATTAAATGAAGGAACCCTATTACACAAGAAGATGTGATCCTCCATTATTGTAAAGGGCTATAACATAATAAGTAAGATATACTTATATATTTAAGGTTTAAAAAAGAAAGGGAATATTTTTAAAAGGAAAAAGGGTCACTACATCCCATTTATTTTAAGTGATTTTATTCCAACAAAGTCAAAAGCAACTAAAAAGGGTCTTTTAAAAAAATGGATTTTCATGAAAATATTAAATGAATTTTTTTTAATAAAGGTCTTCCAACCTTGTGCATTGGATTATTAGCATGCAAAGGGATTATGAAAGGAAAATTACATTATTTTTGACTTGTCGCGTTGATTATTATTACTGTAGCCAAGTATAATCGAAAGGAAATGCACTTTTGGTGATGAATGTGAAATTAAGGACTTAGAAGTAGCAATTGATGGTTATAAATACATATCGCAATACAATGTTACAACTATTTTATAAAAGAGGTTGACATAATTCTTGGTTCATTTTGCCGAGAAACATTAGGTACCTTCATCTTAAACACGGAGAAAATGTTCTTGATGTTCTCCAATAAGAAGATAGTATTTTGAGATGTTACAATGAAGCCATGCTCATAAGCGCTCTCATTTGAAGAACTTAAAGATATCTCAAAGGTGATCCTTTAGGATTATCAGAGATTCAGATGTCAATACAAATGATGTAAAAATAATTTGACAATGTTGTTGCTAATAAAGGCAAAGAGATTTCTCATCATAGGAATCATAAGTAAAGCTTGATTGCACATATCGAAAAGTTAAAAAGTGAAAAAAATGAGCAATAAGAAACGCTGAAGCAACTTACTAGCAAAGAATCAGTGATACATAAAGAAATAATGACTGATCCCATTGAAATAGTTGTTAGATGTACAAATCCAAACCTTGGATAAAGGGACTAATACAAATCCAGTCAACATTTAAAATCAGAAAGATGCTTATTTTGAAATCTTATCAACCAATAAATTACCAAAAGTATCAAAAGATGAAGCTTCGAAAAATATGACACAAGATACTAACCGGAGACAAAATAATATGAGAAGCTATGTGAAGATCCTATTATATTTAATAGAATTCCAACCGTGGAACCCTATCATTTTCAAAATCACAGACATTGTTGCCACATAGTTTTGTAGAAATTGAATTAGGGCGGTCTGAACTTTTATAATAAAACAATTCTGCTCAACACTTCATAACTCATATCGTTTCATATCATTAACTTCAAGAATAGATGATCACGAGAAGGCATTACGAGCTAGAATGAAGACATGACCTTTTTATGCTTTGAGGACAAAGCATTTTGAAGGGATATGCAAATTAATGAGCGCGCACGCACACACACAGACATATATATGAAGTGTCACATCCTAACTAAAGGACATGTCCTATCTAAAGGACATGACCGTTCAACAGTCAACCAGGACTAGTCAATTCGTATATGTACACTGTTACGAGGCATTGTATCATCAACTTGTCTATCATATTCTCATTCATGATTTATATTACTTGTCCTATGTGGATTTATGTTTATTGTCGATCCTATGTTGGATATTTGTTAGTAAATGACCATACACTATATAGGCAAATTATCTCAACTTGTAGCCTCCCTTATCACATCCATAGGTCGAAGTTTATCAGAAATGACATTAGTATGCCGAAGTCCATAAAACTCTTCCAAGTGCGTTTGAATCCTATTGCTGCGTGGTTGGAGTTTACACCAGGTAAACCATTCCACATTGGTAATGCTTTTCTTTTTGTAGTGAAGTCAAAATTCTACAAAGTTGCCTTTGCATGTTTCCACTCCTTTTTCTGAGTTTTGGACATAATGCTGTGTAATATCCCAGATGCAGATATTCCACTGTTTTCTATTGTAGGGCATGCTTAAGCCTCCCAATTTACAATAATATTGAAAATAAACTTGCATGCAAAGTGCCGGGCAAATGGACCTATTATATAGCTAACTAGGGCAGAGATTTTATGGTGACAGAATAACACTTACCACTGATAATGTCGGTTGATAATGCTCCCGAGACAATACGCATGCATCGAGAACTGATCTGGTGAAGAACTGGAGCTCCTTTCCTCCGGTGTTAGCACAGCAGCATGAACCCCTCAATCAGCTAAAGATGACGTTTTTGGTGAAGGAGCTGTCTGATGAAGGTGAGAATTTGTAGGAATGAAGGTCTTCTCGTGCCGGAGAGGTTGCCTGAAGCATGCAAAAGTTCTGACCACTCTAAGCATGCTAGCGAATTGGTTTGCTAGTTTAGCTGCTCATGCCCCCAACTACACAAAATTGATGAGAACAACTCTGGGTGAGCAAATTGGAAGCTAATAATCACCTGGTACTGAAGGATGATCCTGATGATGAGAATGGTGTTAGTATTTTGAAGATAAACGGAGATCTGGGGACCCAGCAAATGCTTTGGGGTTTTCCAGCTAAAACCCCCCCTACGGCTGCACACGTGTCCCTGCAAACAACCTTTTGATGGTGCCGGATAACTGTATATGGATGAATAAGATGAAGAGCTGATGGTGGACCTAGATGGTCTACCCTGAAGGAGACTAGGGAGATATTTCACCGCTGAAACCTCGTTAGCTGAAGATGCCGTCTTCAACCCCAACTACTGTGGCCGCACGCTGTGTTGCTACTCAAAAGCTCCAAATCAATAATAATCATAAGTGTGTTTCTCCATTCACTTTACCTCTCTTTTATAACCTCCAACTGCGAATAACCTGACTTTGACCTAATTAGGTCACTTTAACTTCTAATTTGCAGTCAACTTACATGCATGTGCATGGAGACTTAATCGAGTGCATGCATCATGAAATAACGCTCAGATCTCATGCATGCAGGTGGCCTTTGTCTTTGGTGGTCCCCATCTACCCAATGATGATATAATATTGATGCCCTAGATCTTCTTTATATGGCATTAGTCCACAGTTGATTCCCTGACTATCAGTTCCCGCTCGAACCTATGTGAATCATATAGGTTAGCGGGTTGGTCCTCAATTCTTAAGCAGAAGAGGACATTACAATCCTCCCCGCTCGAATTTGCTTGTCCTTAAGCAACTGTAAAGCTGGCTGCTGTAATACTTGTTCTTCCTCCCAAGTGGCCTCCTCTATAGGCAGATCTCTCCACTGAACCAAGTAGTCTCTGATGATTTCGTTCCTCAATTTCTGCTCTCGCACCTCTAGGATGCGCTCAGGAATCATAATCAATTGCCCCTCATCATCAAGGGGGGGCAGCTCGAAAGATGTAACAATCTGCTGACCGATTGCCTTCTTGAGGTTGGAGACTTGAAATACGTTGTGAATCTTGCTTTCTGCGGGTAGTTCTAGCTCGTATGCTGTCTCTCCAACCTTCTGTATTATCTTGTATGGACCATAGAAGCGAGGTTTGAGTTTTTTCGCTCCTTTCTTTTTTAATAGATGACTGTCAGTAAGGTTGGAGGTGTAAATAAACGAAGTCTCCTACCCCAAAACTACGCTTAAATCCCCTATCTGGAGGTCGACCTTTTGGATGATCTTCGAATACTGCTTTGTGCTTCTACAGTAAGGCCTCTATATCTGCTGGATGTTGTGTGGCCTTATTTGGTGGTGTCCTAAAGCTAACCAAACACTCTGCTGCCCACTCAATATCTCCCTGTCAGAGTACTACCTCTATCCTGTGTGATGTCATTGCTGTGGGAGGGTAGGTATTCATCCCTCTCAATACTACCTTCTGTCCCTCTGCTCCTGTGAACTCCATCTCCATGGTCTGGTAGTTCGTGGAATACTTCCCTAGGGAATGCATCCACTGAACTCCTAATACCACCTTCATGTCAGGTACATCTACCACATAGAATGTCTCTATCACTATATAATCCCGAGTGTTACTTTTAATTGAGGAATCCTCTGACTACACTCCATGGTGTGACTAGTTGCAGCTACTGAAAACCCATCAAAACTCTCAGTCTGAATGTCTCTCCTTTTTACCCATGCAACATCATTAAAGTTGTGGGATGCCCCACCATCTATCAGCACTCCCACTCGGTGGCCCTGTACGGTACCTTTGATCTGGAGAGTGTGGAATCTAGGAACCCCTGTCATGGTAGCAATGGTATCTCCTGAGGGCGGCCACTCTTTAACTGTCTTTGGTGTCTCTCCCTGTTCCTGATCCTGATAATCATCATCCTCCCCATTGTCGAAATAGGCCTCTATGTAGTAATCCTTTCCCTTCCCTGAACATCTGTGACCTGGTACCCATGGTTCTTGGCAAGTGAAGCATAACCTTTTTCTTCTAAGGTCCTGTCGGGTATCATTGTCCATCCACTCTTTCTTGGGCCATTCTTTCTGGACGGGTTTCCTCTCTTCATCTTCAATAGGGAAATTGGTTTTGGGAGGAAGCTTAATTTTGGGTACTGCATCTTGCAAATCTCTAGTTCGTCTGATGGCATCTGCTAGGGTGGTGGGCCTGTAGGACTTGACCCATCCCCGTAAGGGTTCAGTGCGGGCCTTTGTAAACAACATAATTAACCTGCTCTCTGATATATCTGTCACCATGACTGCTATCCTCTAAAACTCTGAAATAAATGTATTTGCACTACCTGTCTGCTAGAGCTGTGCTAGCTCTCTAAAGTGCACCTCAGGGTCCTTCCGATCAAACCGCTCAATGAGCCTCTATGTAAAATCTGGGTACGATGTGATGGTATTATGACCCAGTGTCACTAACCTGTGGTACCACCACTCATGTGCTTCTCCACCCAAATGCAAAGTAGCCAATTTAATGGCATCTGTCTCAATCATGGGGTTGAGCTAGAAGTATGTATCCAACTTCTGCACCCAATTCCGTGCTAGGCCATCCCGGGTGCCCTCAAAGGTGGGGATAGTCAGTTTCCCTACGGTACGCTATAACTCATAGTTCTGGGTGAATGGCCTATTGTAAGCTTTGGGTTTGTTCTTATTTTTAAAGTGGCAGAAGTTAGTGAAGGTCATGGCTGAATGGAAGTCCTCTCCTAAAGCTCTATATTCTCTCAAATAGGCACTCATGGATTCTTCTGGTTTTGCTTGTGCAAGAGGCACTGTAACTGGACTATCTAAGAATTGAGGCATGGTGGGTCGGAAAGGTTTGCATATATGGGGATGGCTCTGCATGTTGGTATGTAAGTGCTCCCTACTACTGTTGGTGGATACCTTATCACTGTTGGGAAATAAGGGACTGTGTGGGGTGGGCCTATTTTTCTCAGTCATTTGCTTGAAGGTACTCATCATTTCTTTTTGCCCAGTAGTGAGTTCCTTTATGGTTGATATGAGACTGTTGAAAGCTATTTATCATCTTCATCCATTGTTTCTTTGCTCTTTCCAAACTGATACTCTCTGTTCCCCAAATCTATGTCTTCTAACTCCTCTTCTCTGTCTCTACACCTCTGTCTCCGGCAAGTAATGTTGTATGGGTCTTCTGAATTCATTTATAATTTTGCATGCCCATAGCTGGCAAGGAAAATAGCTCTAATACCATTGTAATATCCCAGATGCGGATATTCCATTGTTTTCTATTTGAGGGCTTTCTTAAGCCTCCCGATTTACAATAATACTGAAAATAAACTTGCATGCAAAGTGCCGGGCAAATGGCCCTATTTTATAGCTAACTAGGGCAGGGATTTTATGGTGACAGATCAACACTTACCACTGATAAGGGTGGTTGATATTGCTCAAGAGACAATACGCATGCATCGAGAACTGATCTGGTGAAGAACTGGTGCTCCTTGCCTCTGGTGTTACCCCAGCAGCACGAACCCCTCAATCAGCTAAAGATGACGTTTTTGGTGAAGGAGCTGTTTGATGTCGTGAGAATTTGCAAGAATGAAGGTCATCCGTGCCGGAGAGGTTGCCTGAAGCATGCAGAAGTTCTGATCACTATAAGCAGGAACTGGAAGTTGATGATCACCTAGTACTGAAGGATGATCCTGATGATGAGAATGGCGCTAATATTCCGAAGATAAACAGAGATCTGGGGACCCAGCAAATGCTTTGGGGTTTTCCGACTAAACCCCCCCTACGGCTGCACACGTGTCCCTGCAAACAACCTTCTGATGGTGTCGGATAACTGTGTATGGATGAATAAGATGAAGAGCCGGTGGTGGACCTAGATGGTCTACTTCGAAGGAGACTAGGGTAGATATTTCACTGTCAAAACCTCGTTAGCTGAAGACGCCGTCTTCAACCCCAACTTCCGTGGCCGTACGCTGTGTTGCTACTCAAAAGCTCCAAATCAATAATAATCATAAGTGTGTTTCTCCATTCAGTTTACCTCTCTGTTATAACTTTCAACTGCGAATAACCTAACTTTGACCTAATTGGGTCACTTTAACTTCTAATTTGCAGTCAACTTGCATGCAGGTGCATGCATCATGAAATAACGTTGAGATCTCATGCATGCAGGTGGCCCCCGCCTACCCAATGATGATATAATATTGATGCCCTAGATCTTCTTTATATGGCATCAGTCCACAGCTGATTCCCTGACTGTCAGTGCCCGCTCGAACCTATGGGAATCATATAGGTTTGCGTGCTGGTCCTCTATGCTTAAGCAGAAGAGGACATTACATGCTGCCAAGTCAGCCATAATGACATTAGTATGCCGAGGTCCATAAAACTCTTCCAAGTGCATTTGAATCCTATTGCTTCCTAGGCGGAGCTTACACCAGGTAAACCTTTCCACATCGGTAATGCTCTTCTTTTTGTAGTGAAGTCAAAATCCTGCAAAGTTGCCTTGCATGTTTCCACTCCTTTTTCTGAGTTTTGGACATAATGCTTCCAACTCAGCCATCCCTATTGCCACTTTTGTCAACCATGTTGAAATTATCTCCATGTACCTACTTGGCATCAGGGAGAGAAGAGGCCATCCAATCCTACAGTGCACATCTTGTCAGTGCTGAAGTTTGGGGCATATATAATACGAAAGTCTAGAAGCCTGTTTTGTAACAGCATCATGGATTCATGATTGCCACACCTGATATTGGGATCCATACCATGTTCATTAACAAAACTCAGAAGGCAATGAGAGTTGGAAGGAACCACATCCCCACTCCCCTAGGAGTTGTCCATGACCCAAAAGGGGCCCATTTCAACAATAATTCATTTTACATCTTATGTCAAATCCCATCGACTTAATGTCTTGCAAGAAGGGCCACATTTGGTTTGGACTTCATCAACACTTCTTGGACAAACTGCTTGCAGCATAGGATAATCATCTTCAGCAAAGAGGGAGAAGGAACGGAGGTTGTGGTCTGCCAAACAGATGGAGGAGACAGAAGTTTGGATGTGTGGGAGGAGGTCCTGATTGGCCAGGAATTGGACATAGTCTACTATGTTGTTCTGATAGTCCACCATGCTGGTCCCTTGCTATGGGGGAAACAAGTGAAACACGCTTAAATTGGGTAGCAGGGAAGATCATTCAGGAGTAGCAAATTGTGGGATTCACCAAGCTGTAAAATGTGTCTCCCATTAACCGAGTGGCCTGATCCCATCATCAGAATTCCTGTGAAGGCCAGCGGTCTTTGGCTATAGCTCCTCAAGGCAGAGTGCTTCATCAGCTGTGTCATGTAGGGACACGTGTAAGTTTGAATAGTCCAAATGAGAACAAATGGACATTCAGTGCATGTGCTTGTGAAGAAGAAAAAGTCTGGAAATGGTAATCGTGAAAATTCCAGCTGTAAATTTGTTAGTCAAGTGACTGAAAGTATGCATATATTTGAAGACAATTTGTCATGTTGCATAAGTTTGGCAAGCAAGCAAATGGATTATTGATTTCAAAGGCAAAAGTGAAGGGTAAGAAAGTGTTGGAGGAGAAAAATGCAATGTTCCACAAAGTTTCCGGGATGAGGGTGCGCAGGAGCGGGGAAACACACAAGGGGACGTGTGGAAGACACCCAAAATTTTAGGGAAATTTCGAGGAAACGGGGGGACGTCGGAGTCATAAAAATTAATTTAAAATATTAAAATGATAAATCCCAACAAGAACTATTACCCTGTAAAAAGTAAAACTAAAAATTAAATCCATCATTATGGAATGTAGATCTATTAGTTATTACCATATCATTTATTTCAAATTTGTAAATGATACTGAGTTATGCTATTATTACCATGTAAAAACTAAAAACTATTATCATTATGCAATGTATATCTAAATTCAAATTTCAAATTTGTAAAAGATAATGCAACAAATTATGAAGTCTAAAATAGTCAAATAGATGCTGAATAGTTAACGCAGAGAAGTTAGAACAATGAAATAGACAAAATTGAAAAGTCCAATAGCAGATTAAAATTTCTAAAGAAATACTAAATAGTAAAGAGTCAAGAACTGTCATTAGTGTCTACTATCTAGAGTCAAAACTGAAACAATGAAAAGTAGCTGAAATGAAGCAACATCTTGATCAAATAAGCATAAAGTTGTGTGATCCATTGACTAGTGTGAGAGGGTAGATTTTAGGAAGGCGTTAGACTCTTAGGTTAATCTAGGATTTAATTTAATTTTTGGTTTAATTATGTTTTAATTTTCTTAACTTGTTTTTAATATTTTAAACTGCATTTATTTTTATTGTAAAATATTGAAAATTGGGTGGGGGGGGCTGGGGGGGGCGCTTCTAGGGGGATGCTCAGAAGCCTCCTCAGCAGGAAACGCTTGGGGGGACCCCTAGAAGCCCCTACTAGGGCAGGAAGGAACGTGTTCCAAACCTGGGAAAACTTGGGGAAATGAGTTTCCCCTAGTTTCCCCCAAAAGGGGGTCGTGGGGAAACGTTTCCCCAGTACTTTCCCCGTCCCAGAAGCGTGGGGAAGCGAGGGAGCATGTTCCCCACCCTCTGGGACGTGTCCTCGTGGAACACTGGAAAACTGTAGGTTTTTGAAGTGTGGAACTTGAAGGATGTAGGAGCTGGTGAGATAAACAAGGCCACTAAGGATTTGTTAGAACAGTGTGTGGAAGAGCAGGATATAGGAATTAAGAGATTGAAAATTAAGGTTGTTGACATTTATGTTGATTTTTGTACCTAGGCAGATGTTCCCTAGGTGACTTTAATTTTGCCTAAAGTCACTTTAAGAGGGAAAAATGTGACCCTCATATTAAAGTCACTTAAAAGTGACTTTATGACTCTATAGTCACTTTTTGATAAATTTAAGTGGGTGAGTGATTTTATTTATGGGAAATAAATAAAAGGGATTTTCACTCTCAATCAATCTCAGCCATTGATTTGATTCTTTCTCCACCATTGGATTAAGAAACTCACCTAGGGCAAACAAAAAAGCATGAGGGAGGCAAAAGAACATTCACTTGTTCATTTTTTCAGAGAAGGAGAAGAGAGAGCTGGAGAAGAGGTCGAGTTGCTTGAGAAGGGCACGATTTTCCAAGTTTTGCTGCTGAAGAGATTTCAGTGAACAAAGAAGGTCGAGACTGGTTATTTCTTTTGCTGGCACGAATCCCAAGAAGAAGTACGGCCAGGGTATTTTCTGCTGTACGAACTGCTGCATTTATTGGCTCGAAAATCGAGGAGTACGGCCTGTACGGACTGCTGTACGGACTGCTGTACGGAGCATTTATTTCTGCACGATTTTCGAGGTGTGCTTCCTGCTGTACGATGCATTAACTCCTGCACAGATTTCGAGGAAGGTACAGGAACATTTATTGCTGTACGGCCTGTCAATTAATGAGCACAGAATTTGAGGGAATGTACGGCTGTCATTTATTGCTGTACGGCTGCCATTAATGAGCACAGAAATCGAGGTGTACGGCTGGTGTATTTGCTGTGCATGTATTTTCCAGATTTTGTGAAGAAATCGGTGGTGAAGATAAGTTGTATTTCTGTCCATTATTTTGCTGAAGAAATTAATTAAATCTCTCCTCTCTGACTGGTTTTCCCCGTGGGGGTTTTTCCAGGGCTGATTAGCCAAAAATCTCTGAGTAATTTTTATGGTGTGCATGCATGTGTTTTCAGCCTGTTAGTGTTTTTCTGAGTGTTTAAATTGTTCAGGAAAATTTTTATAAGTAGCTTCAAGCCTATGCAAAACCGGCTGAAGTGAAACTCATAAAATTGTTCATTAAACCAGCAATCAGTTAAACTCAGTTTTTCAACAATTTAGATTATTCTAATTCCTGAAACTCTCTTCATTGAATCACTTGCCATTAGTGCAAAAGCTTTAATCCTTGCTATGAGGAAATCCATTATAAGTCTCTTGGATGATAGAATGAAATTGTTCTTGTACATTAGGGGGGCAGTCCACTGGACTTATAGTTCAGTGTAGAGAATTCCCGCTTTAAAATAGGTATTGAATATAGAGCTTGTCAAACATGAAGGCAGTCCACTGGGCTTATAGTTCAGTGTAGAGAATTTCCACTTTAAAACAGGTATTGAATATAGAGCTTGTCAAAAATGAAGATTTTTGTGAAAAATTAAGGAATAGGTTAAATTATTTATCGATAAACTAAAAACAATGGAAGCTTTCGAAAGAGAGAAGGATTTGCCTACAGACCAATGTTTGAAAACTCGGACTTGGACACGGAATAGGCCAAGGGTCAACTCGGCTCGTACTTGAAACCGGTCAAGGGTCAACTTGGCTCGGACGTGGAGTCAGCAATGACTTGGACCGGTTTGATTTCAATAACTCACTTTTAAAAAAATACATAAACTATTCAAATTTCAAGGGAAAATATTAGTTTAATGATTCCATACCAGTAGAGACATGCAAAGTTTATCCTCTAGCCCTTGCCTCTACCTTGAATTGTGAAGTTGATCCTCCAAAGACATTAGGCAACACCCTAAAATTTTAACGAAGCTTCCTCATCCAAGTGTTAAAATAAGGTAGAAAAAGGTTCCTATTAATAAGTGATTTTGCTTGACTGAAGGGTACATTTTAATTATGGTCATGACAGAGGAGTTCATTCAACTTCAACAATCAGGCATCAACATCACCAACATCAAGGTAGATACAGAGGTTGATGTGCTTGATTAAATTGCTATCCCTTATCCTCATACATGATAGAATTCAGTGGATATGTTGTAATCCTGAAATCCTGAAAACTATTAACTTTTAAGTCTATTGAATTCTGAATGGGATCTAAAATTCTACTTTTTGCATTTGAAATCCAATTAGGTTGGAAACACTCTCAAACATCCCTTTTACTTTATGATTTTAACATTACCATTTTATATTACTCATGTCAATGTCACTTGTACAAAACAGGTCAAGTTTTTTAATAAGAATCTGTGTCTAGCCTCAACGCATGTGCCCTGGGAAGATTTGGATTAACTCGTCCGAGTTAATGCGGAGTTGACCGGTTCAGGCCGGTTCACCTTGACTAGGCTGAGTTTTGTTCTGGTTGAAGGCTGGTTCCGGTTCTGAGTTGAACAGTTTTTTAAATTATGCTACAGACATGAGACTTAGGGAAATTGATAGTTGCTGGAATTATAGATTATAGACTCGGGTGATTGACTCAAAATTATAATGAGATTGATATGAAGATATCTGAGGTTTTTATGAAAGCAAATAAGTTATTGAAAACTTTGGAGGGCCCAGAACTAATATTTGAAGGAAAGTTATTCAACAAAGAAGATATTGAATCTAAAGATGTAGAGGCAAAAGCTAATCTAGAAATGAGTTTTTATAGCCTGAAGCAGATATCCAAGACAGAGATCAGGTAGTGGTTGACATAATTTGTTATTGATAATGTAGAATTAATTAGATAGTAACTCGTTAGTAAGTTGATGAGGAGTTACTGAATGTAAAAGTTAAATGTGGGCCCACACCATGTTCATCAAGGGCTGGGTTGACCAAATTCTGGCTGCAATCGCTGATCTAGATCAAGTTTGGCATTCTGTTGGAGCAGTTAGGTACCTCCTAAAAAATCTAGACCAACCATGTCGATTATAAGTTAGGTCTCTGCAGGGAAGAAGGGGTTCTTTCAGTATTCAAGCCTCCATTAATTTTGTAAGTTTGAGCATTCTTTGCATCCCATATCTCTTTGTTTTAAAATGTGGTTTGTTTGCTTTGCTGTTTTCCTCTATTGACATTAGGTATTTAAGTGCTTAAAGCGAGCCCATATTTCCTGTCTTCTTTCAGGTTTTTAATATTATTTGGATCATGGGAACCAAATCCTTGCCTCTGGAACATTAACACAGTTACCTTTATGAAGTCTTTTAATTTAGTCATTGAGATGTTTTATAATGCCTTGAGGAAAATGTTTTTGTAGACTTTCTATTGACTGCATTTTGGAACTGTTTCCACAAAAAACTAACACCCCTGTGTGGAAGGTCCTCATCAAGATGTAGCCAAGGGCACTATAGAAATTTCACCACTTTCCCTTCACTTTAAATAAAATTTCAAGTGCTGGGGGGATTCCCCAAGGGAAACTAAGTACTTGTATTTTGATTTGAAAATTAGTTGCCTATTTGAGTTGCTCTAAACTTTGTAAGAACTTAGTTACTTTGAGTTAAAGTGTTGTGTAGAATAAGGAAAATAAAACTTATGCAATAGTGAATTCCTAAAGACAATTTAAGCATATACTTAAAGTAACATAAAGCGAAATGAAGAAATATACTTGTTGAGAAAGGATGAAGTAAACCAACTATTGTCATTGTACAAATTATAAGTTAAATCCCATAGTCATTTAGGTCCCAATGCTACAAACAAGTAATAGATTCTAATCAGATTTTAAGCTAGTGAATCATGAATTGGGCAGTCTGATTATTTGCTTGAGTCACCAAAGTTGTATGAAATGAAGTTCCAAGACTCATGAGTCATAAGCAAATGAAGTAGAGCAAGTGCTTTAAACTCAATAATTATTGATCTTGTCATGCATAAGTTAAAATAAAACTTAATTGAAAACCCAACAATAGAAACTTTATAAGAAATTTTTCATTATCCCATAATAAATTGTCCAAAGTTGTCATGTCCCCATTCAAATAAGACTACTTGCAAATAGTGTTTCACCAACCTACTAGTTCCCTAGGTTGAGATGGAGACATAAATTTTGTAATAAAGGGGCTATGGGACCCAAAACGACTTTAGTTTACCATATTCACATTTAAATGGGTCACATAAATAATAAATGCAAAGAAAATAAGGTGGCATTTGTTCATGAAGACACTTGGAAGCTTGTGGAGCCTTTGGGTGACTAGATTTCCTACACACTTGGCATGATCTTAATCCAAATTCGAATCTATGGGTAATGTAACGTTCTCTGAGGATGTTGTTATGTCAAATAGCATATCATGAGCCAAGGAATTCGAATTAGTAAAGGAGAGTAACTCCCATGGAAGAGGAAGAGACTAGAAGACAATGTGTGTCACTTGGAAGGAGATTCCATGCACTCTATGACAACAAATGATGAAAGATTCTATGACAAGTATGACAAATTCAGCCCTAATTGCAGACCTATGACAAATCTGACATGACAGGGCTAAAAATAGCCACCAAGTGGGCACATTTGGGAGTTAGAGGCATCCATTCGATTTGGGGAAAGAATTGGAGCATGAATTGGAAGACAAATGTCATATGATTTACTAAACCACCAAGATGAGTTGGAGGAAGCCCATGGAGGGAAATTCGACCTTAGGAGGCTTCATGAAGCTAATAAAAGGATGTCATGAGGAAGGAGAATAACTTTTGGATAATTTGTTAATTGGCCTTTGGCATTTTGGAGAGCTTTTGCTTGTCCATTGCACGGTGAGTGTTCACTCTCACCAAAGTTGTATGAAATGAAGTGCCAAGACTCATGAGTCATAAGCAAATGAAATAAAGCAAGTGCTTTAAACTCAATAATTATTGATCATGTCATGCATAAGTTGAGAACACAAATGATAAGTTAAATTTAAAAGTGTATGAGCATTAACAATATGCATTAGGATGTCCTAATACCCCTCAAGATCTTCCATACAAAATTTGAAGTCATTTGGGTCAACTTGGGTTTCACTAGTCTAAAGCTAATTGGCCAAAATTGTGCAGATTTGAATATCTTGTCAAAATAAGTTCCTTGATTCGACCATTGAATGTCTGAGGTCTGTTATGATGTTTTAAAGCCCATAGGGTCCTTCCATAATAAGTTTGGAAAGGTTCGGTGGTGTTTGGGATCAAACAAAGAAAGACTAGTTTACTACTTTTTCCTAGGAAACTTGCACTTTCTCTCATTAGCCCCAAACCAAGTTGCAGATGCTTGAAGTTAGACTCAAAGTGTTCAAAGGTCATATTGGGATGTCATGACTAGTTAAGGTTGAATTTTCCCAAATTGCAATTTTCCTAAGTTGCACTGAAACGGATACGGATACGGGGAGGGAAATAGATACCACGAATTTTGAAAAATGTGGGATACGATACAGCAAGGAAACGGTAGCAGACTTATATATATATATATATATATATATATATATCAAAAAGGCCATGAGACATACATACTTTAGACTACCATTCATCAATTAGATTTAAAGGTAGCTGTTTCATTTATAACAATTAAAATCAACAAACTCAAATATTGTCTTAAAACAATATTCTTCTATCTCAAGTGCCATAAATAAGTCACCCACTGGCAAGCATTTAAACAGGAACATGTCAACTACTTCTAAACATTGATTTCAAACCCTAAAATTACTTGATGGATGTATCCGAATGTTACCATCTAACAAATATTACGTTGTTTACACCTCTAGATAACTGTTAAAATTTGTGATTAAACACAACTTTTTATGTAAGACAGACTCAATTATGTTGTATTTAGGTTGGTCCACTCACTAATGAGACAATCAACTAGGCAAGTGAGAGTCAATTGACCAACGGACTAGTTCCAAAAGTGACTTACTGACGGGCTCTTAAAGGGCCTAAATTCATAGGATTGTCTAGGATTTGCAACTGACTTGGATATTCAAATTTGACATATTCAACCATGTTTTAAGGGGATTAATTAAGCACACAAGTATAAATAAGTGAGCTCATGTTTTAGTGCAACTTGGGTGTGAGTGTGATGGCATGCAATATTGTACTCTATGCAATAATACTATCTCTAGACACCAATGAGTTTCCTTGGATATGTTGTTTATGTTTTATGGTTTATACCAATAAAAATGTTTGAAATGAGATTAAAATATCACATGCTCATCTTATGGAGAACTGGCTAAACGACGCACCATCATAATTCTCTCCACAACATAAGGATAGGGATATGAGTGTACTAGCAATGGAGTAAATAAGGCCATAGGTCAAGGGTTCATACTAATTCAAAAAGGAAAAGAAGAAAACTGAAGTTTGTTGGAAGATTATTGGAAATATGTGTTGGTTTATGCAACCCTTCATAAATGTAGTACGCTATTTTGTTTGGCTAAAGCTGCCATTGTTTCAATTTTGATATGCAAGTTGATTTATCACACATGCAAGTCATTGGGGTTTATTTAAAACGAAGTTGTGAGGAATTGGCAAAAAAACTGAAAAGAAAAAAAAAGTCGTTGTCCTTCTACACTAGGCTGTGAAACTATCACTATAGTAGACAAGCATTTGATACAATAAAATGTCTATAGATCAATGATTTTTTGAACCAACGGTAGGCCTCTATCAATTTTGGAAAATTACAATGAAACACAATCAGTGAGATATAAGATGTCAAATTACCATTTGCCAATTTATGATTAAGGTTTTGCTCTTGATTTATAAGCTTTGAGGCTTTATATCTATGTTTTGAGGTTCAATTTAGGGTTATGGTTTTATAGTTTGCCTTGGGGTTATTTATTTGTTTATTTTCATGTAAAAAAATCAATATTTCTAGTCAAAAACTTACCCTGTAGCAGCTGAAACGTTTTAGAAAACCAGGAAACTGCTAGAAACGTTTAAGGAAACGGCTGGGAACTCTGGAAACGTTTCAGGAAACGGCTGGAAACGGAATGGAAACGTTTCTAATTTTTGGATACGGCTTGGAAACGTTTCAGTGGCGTTTCCAAGCCGTATCCCCTCCGTTTAAGTTTCCGAAACAGGAAACGAAGTTTCCCCTCCCCTTCCTAGAAGTTTCCGGTAACTTAGCAATTTTCTCCAAAATTCCAAGAAGGGACACTACAAAAGTGAAAACATAAACTGTAAATTTTCCCACCTTTAAATTAATAGTCCATGTCTATGAGATTATTAACAAACTGAAATAAAAGTAAGTTCTAAATTACCAAGGTTATGAGTAATATTATTCCCAAATTAACTTATGCTTATTTGCTGTTGTATTATTGTTGAATCATTAAAGTGCATGTCCAGCCATTTGAAAGAGCTAAAAATTTATTAAAAATGAGCTTGAAAGCTTGAAATTCAAAGCTCAAACACATGTAATAAATTCTGAAGATATACACTTACATGTAAATCATGAAATCAAGTAAATTTAGAATGAATTGCATGTATATCATATTGCTGTTGATTAACCAAGTGCAAGAGATATTATGTGTATATATTGCTGGAAAATTTACAGCAACAAGTTAACATCCACTAAAGATAAAGACATGATACATATTAGATTAGAACTTGCTTAGGAAATCTGAAAATACACAAAACCTAAAATTTACCATCAAAATAACTCTAATCTTAGTGATTAAGGATCAAAACATTAAAGCTAACTAAGATTAGCATTGGATAGAAAGATAAAAAGAAAAACGTAACTTGCAATGACTTATTTAGAAAGTTGCTTGGTGATAATCCTTACCAGATTATTTTCCAGATTAATAAAAAAGGTGAAAATTGAAAGTTTGTGGCTGAATTCATGTGACAAGTGCCTTATTTTCCCTCAAGTGAGTTATTTGGTCCAATGGAGTTAAAACGAGGTGAATAGAATGGTTTGGTGATCACCAAGTATGCTCGGTTGAGAAATTCAACCCAATACAATAGTTGATTATGGCCAATAGCTCTTTAATTCCCCCAAGAACAGATTTTAGGCGTTGAATCCATAAGATACCTGAGTAAACACTAGATCTATGCTATATGAACAACAAAGTGTATAATTTCAAATGCTGAAAACATATATGCTTATGCTAGTCACCAATAAGAAAAGAAATGTAAATTTAACAAGTATTACCTTTACCTTTTGGAGCAAAGGAAGTCATCAAGATCTAGCCCCTATTGTTTTTTAATTCTCCTTTGCAAGAAACTGTTCTCAACTGAAAGTTACACAAGAAAAATTTAAAACAATTCGTTAATTATGTGCACTTTTCTAACAATTCATTAATTAATTATTTTAATAACCATAGAACTACCATGGTGTAACCATAATTAATCCAGATTCTCATGTTACACCCTATGAGATTAAGTGAAATTCTTAAGTTTCTAAGCAAGGTGAGGGTAATGAAGTAAATGGAATGTAATTAAGGGAAAATTAACCCTAAAGTTGGGGAGAAGGGGTTCACGAATTAACTATTATGAGAGAGAGTGTTAGAGTTCCAAGTCTTCATGTTAGTTTCAGGACCTAGGGGCTAATAATTTTTTCTTCCATATATGTGTGCCTCTGGAAGGGAATTATTTCTTCATCAGGTCCTTTGATTTAGATTTGATACACTGGGACATAGGACTTTGGCTTTTTGCAAGGGGGAATAACTCACATTCATCATTTAGTTTCATTTCCTTTAGAGTACTTTGATTCCTTTTGCCTTTAATTTAGGCACCATACATAATAGTATTTAGAAACTTTAGAACATGACACATAATTAGTTAATAACTATGTTGCACGGGGATCCGTTCCCCCTAAAATTTCACCCGTTCCTTGCGTTCCGACGTTTCGGCGACTTTGGAACTCCTAGAAAACGTCCCCAAATGGTCAGGGACTCCATTGGGGACTCGGAGACTTTTTCACCGTACCTTAAACGTACCCCAAAAAATAGGGGACTTTTTGGGGACGTCCCCGAAGTCCCTAGACCAATTAGGGACTCCCACGCGTCCCCTTTCCTGTACATTAAAAAAAAAGTTAAAAAAAATTAAAATTTTAATTAAAATTTAAAATTTTAAAAACTTAAGACCCTATCCATTATGCTTAGATAGACTCTTCCTTTTGCATATGAATTTCAAGTTTTAAAGTATAAAGACTAAAATATTTATGTGATTACATTTGTAGACTTTAGTCTTTTATGTTTCATGAATGATTCATAACTCTTAACTTTAAAATTGAAATTGAAATTTTTATGTTTTTGAATTTTTCAGTTTTTTATAAAGTTTACATGGCAGATATTTTAATTTCATGCTGCTTTCAGTTTTATGACTCATTTATCTCCATCAAAGGCTGCAAACATGTATGTTTTGATGTTTCAATGTTTCATTGTTTTATGATAAAAGTTCATGGAAGCTATTTTAATATTCTGCTGCAAAGATTTTTTATTTTATGATTTATCTCAATGTAAATAATTTTTATTTTTAATTATATATATATATTATTTTTAAATTTTATATTATATAATTGCCATCCCCAACCCGCCGTCCCTTGAAAAATTGGGGGTGTGCTCTAGCCGTCCCGGAAACTTGTCCCCATGTCCCCTGCGTCCCCCCGTCCCCGAGACCAGTGCAACATAGGTTAATAACAAAAGGGGACACGATGGAAATGGGTGAAGTAGCTAGTGAAATGGCATGATATGAAAAATGGCTAGGTAAAATGTTTTAAATGACATGAAATGAGGGTCATGCTTGCTTAAATCGCTAGGGCACACCTAATTCCATAAGATTAGACACTTAATCTGATTGGGAAAAGAAGAATTATGACCATACCATGATGTCTGAAACCTACTGAAACAATATTGAGGATGCATGAGCCATTATGAAGTAAAACTTTTGACGGTGACCCCTTCTTGGACTTGCATTTTGGCATCACATAGTATTCAGTAGTGGGGGAGGTCATCCTATTGGGCGATTTTAGTGCTCTCACTAGAGCTCTCCAGACCCCTCTCCACATTTGCTCTAAGGACGTGCTCTGCGTTTTGAAGGTCAGTCTCGCTTCAATAGGGCTTCATCGATCATTAGAAGATGCTTTGGGGCCTCTTACAGGGTATGGGAGACACCTCATATGACTTGAAGAATCTCATGAGCTTTCGATCCATAACGACCTTCCTTGCTTCTCTACATCCTACTTCTATACTTGCCAACCTAACGATGGTGGTGCAAATGTGGTGGATGTTCTCCCCTGAGATCAACGTGTATGCGCTAAAGCCCAAAAGTAGGCACACCAGCCCGATGGCAACTGTGAAAAGAGGAGCCACTGTCAACACACTCCTCTCTTTCTCGCTTCAAGTTGGCTCTTTTTTAACTCAAGGGGGGCTCTTCCCTAAGCTAGGATCACTAAGGCAGGTGAAATAAAGAGGCTACCTTAAGGAAACAGTTGTAGGATAAAAGGCAGAGTGAACAAGTGATGGGAAGCAACGAAGGATCAATCCTTGAGAAAAGACCAGTGCCAGTACACCAGGAGGGTAAAATGGAGTAAAAAAAGAGAACTCAAGAGGGCCTTGTGTCATATGTGACTGAGGGGGAGAGATCGCATGATTGGGCAAACACTGCTCAGTCTAGTATGAACAACAAAATTTACTTCTTCCTTTTTAGTTGTGGGAGGTGCGTTCTAAACACAAGAGATCAATATCACAAAATCAACCTAGATAAAATGTGAAGATCGATACCCGTATATGAATGCTTACAAAGGCAAAGAGACTAGCAATTGCTGAGACCTTTCGCCTTCCAATGTGGTGGAAACACCCCTCTATGGCCTCATCCATGAATATGAAAAAACAAATTGAAAATCTAATAACATTCACACTTATTTTAGCTCTTACAAGATCACGCCACACATCAAAGAGAGTGCGCAGTTATATATCCAGAAAACACCTTCCAATGAGTTTTTCATATTAAGCTCAAATGGGAAAAATATTCCCAACTTTTTCCACACCTCACAAAATGATAGGGATGGCCTTTTATAGACTTAAACAAAACAATCCTACTTTTTCAAAAAGGAAGAACTAATAAAATATTAATAAAATAAATGAGGAAAAAGTGGAAAAGGAATCTAGATCCACTTTTTTTTTCCCATCGAATATATGATCAAACTCCATTTATTATTGTAACTCACTTGAAGCTAGCTGCTCTAGCAGCTATCAACGATGGATGTCAAGTGAGCCACTAATGCTTATTGTGACCCTCAAATCAGTGCTTCCAGGTGGACGCGTTCCATACCTTGTCCAAAGATGGTGTCAACTGCCAACAAAGTGTGGATTGCTCCATGACTAGTTCAATTTTAAACTCGTCTTCGTGCTGATTAACGAGCTGAGCCCCAAGCTTTTGGCACTAGATCAATGATAAATTTCATAAAATCTTGTGGCGTCTTCGAGTTCTATCCCAAAAATTTATGCTGGCTGTTCCGTGAAATGCGAGCATCTATACTCCACGTTAAGAGATAAGCTTAGGTGTGAGCACTGAATCATATCCAAACGTTGATATGCTGTCGTGGGATTAATAAAAAACTCCAAAATTTCGACTGCCAAAGGAAATGGGTGTTAGCCACGTGACACAACTACCGATATTGATAGTGGGGGAGATTGACTCCATGTTATACTGAATTATCCCACAAGATAGTGAAAGCTCCATAAATCATGCCCAAAATGATGTTGAGAAAAGGCCCAACAATCGGCGAGGATATCCTAAGCAGCTTGATTTTGGGATGATTTGGAACACGAAGCAAGTCTGCAAAAAGGCGTCGTGACAGTCGACAATAACGTTGACTGCTGAACCAGAACAAATTTCAACTTGGAGATATGATAACTTGGAAGTTTCATGTGCCTTGTTCTGCCCAAAAACCAAAATTATCTCACCCACCTCTCATTTGTCACTTAGATTTATGACTATGGGGTACACGATGAGAGAAAACTAGGACGCTTGCATAGGTGTTGAAATGTTCATGGTCCTTGGCGTTCAATGCTTGAGCTCCTCGACATTTGCGAGCTACGATACTCCACTCACTATTTCTCAGTCCTTGAAGCCCGCTATGATTGTCCTTCATAATTTGGGTAGAATCAATATTATTGTATCAAAGAATGAGAAGAAGAAGGAGTGAGAAGCCACTGCAAATTACAATTGCGAATATTTCATTAACCTCGGTGCAAAAATTGATGCTCGACTGTGTTTCTGTATATACATTCTGCTTTTACTTTTTCTTTTTTACTTCAATCTTGTTGTGACAGTTATGAAGTTGCAATATACAGGTTCTCTGTTGGATGAACATGTAGTTCAAAGCCTCTTTCTACTGGGAACAAACCTGAGCAACAACCTATGTGCATTAAGTCATGATCCTCGCTTGCTGCCCCATGGAAACCCCTATCAAAGTGGGGTGGTAACATCTAGCTCCATATGGGGATGTGTGCTCTCCTCAAGTGTACATGAGAACCTCAACATCCCTTATTGCAGAACAACTTAAAAAACAAGACAACAATGTGATGAGGATGCTTAAATTCACATCCCACACACTTGTTACAAAACAGAGAAGGGCATACTGAAAACATTAAATGCTCATGCAAGAGCTTTATTTGTCCTACCTACTCTTAACCTATCATGTGAAAAGATCATGCTCAGTATAGTGATACAGCCAGTGGAACCATTTTTTTATTTTATCCATGCCAATTTGCTTTTTTCTGTGCTTGGTTAGAGATAAAGACAGGGACAAAATCATCATAAAATAGAGATGTCTTAACATATGCTCATGAATAAAGTTGAACTGCAACATCAGATTGTTTGTAGGCAAGAAATCATTGAAGTTATTGCACGAATAATCAGAATGTGCACAAGAAGATTCTATCCATTGGTTGATGGGGCTCAGATACAAACCTCTATCATAAGGCTGCTCAAGCTTATCTGCAAAACAAATGCTATTACCTTTCATGAGATGAACTTGAGGCAGATCCCAATCTTAATCATAAAGCTGTTCAGGAATATATTCAGCGACGTAAATCTGAGGCAGCTCCACATTTTCAATTTTTTTCTGATACAATAGTATCAAGACTTTGTGCAGCCATATCTTTAAACAAGGGCCCTTGCAATGCTTCCTCAATCATGTCTTCAATGATCTATTCTTTAAGCTTTCATGGATCTCCTCTTTAGATTCAACCTGTGCTCTAGGGAGGAGGGCATTATATTCTATGGCAAGTTGCTCAATCTCATCAACTGTTCTTTCATGCCTGCGATGGAGGAACCTCTTGAAAAACCTTTCCACTGAATCTATAGCTTCGTCAAGAAGGCCATAGAACCAACTTACTTCATCCCCTTCCAAAGTTACAACAATTATGATCATAAGATAATCCTCATGATAAATATTAAAATCAACCATCAACTTGCAGAAAGAGGTAATATGATGGGTGGCTGAATCATCATCATTTCCACAGAACTCTGGAACAACCTCATATACTTTATTATGGTCATAGCAATCATTAGGAAATCCATGGATATTTAAAAAATCTAGCAGGGTGAAGGATTCGTGTAGAAGAGCACAAAGTCTTTCCTTATCATCATCCATAGTCTCAAATAATGAGGTACTAAATATGAAATGTGCATATAGTCATACCTTATACCAAGCTGTGGAGTCGCCAAGGTGAGCTTGAAAGCCTTCCAATTTATGAGTGTGCTCACCTCTACACCCAATAAAATTGTGAAATTTGCAAAAGGATAAGGGTTTCGTCCCTTTGTGGAGACCCTATGTGAGAATCAAGATCTGCAATATAATCTCCTAGAGATATTAATGAAGCATGATCTTCAAACTTCGGCAACTGGTCTTTGTCCCCAACAATGACACCAAAAATGTTGCCACCAGAGATTGGCGTGCATGTGCTAAAGCCCAAAAGTAGGCACACCAGCCCGATGGCAAGTGTGAAAAGAGCAACCACTGTCAACACACTCCTCTATTCCTCGCTTTAAGTTGGTTCTTCTCTAACTCAAGGGGGGCTTCCCTAAGGTAGGATCATTAAGGCAAGTGCAATGAAAGGCAAGGTGAACTGAAGAGGCTACCTTAGAGAAGTGACTGTAGGATAAAAGGTAGATTGAACAAGTGGTGCGAAGGAGGGAAGGATCAATCCTTGAGAAAAGACCAATGCCAATACATCAGGAGGGGAAAATGGAGTAAAAAAAGAGAACTTAAGAGGGCCTTGTGTCATATGTGACTGAGGGGGAGAGATCTCATGATTGAGCAAACCCTGCTTCCTCTAGTATGAACAACCAAATTTACTTCTTCCTTTCTAGTTGCGGGAGGTGCGCTGTACACACAAGAGATCAATATTACACAATCAACCTAGATAAAATGTGAAAATCGATACCTGTATATGCATGTTTACAAAGGGAAAGAGACTAGCAATTGCTGATACCTTTCGCCTTCCAATGTGGCGGAAACACCCCTCTATGGCCTCATCCACAAACCCGGAAAAACAAATTGAAATCTAATAACATTCACACTTATTTTAGCTCTTATAAGATCACGCCACACATCAAAGAGAGTGCTCAGTTATATATCCAAAAAACACCTTCCAACGAGTTTTTCATATTAAGCTTAAATGGGAAAAATCTTCTTAACTTTTTCCACACGTCACAAAATGAGAGGGCTGGCCTTATATAGACTAAAACAAAACTATCCTATTTTTTCAAAAAGGAATAAATAATTAAATATTAATAAAATAAATGAGGAAAAATTGGAAAAGGAATCAAGATCCACTTTTTCCTCCCCATCGAATACATGACCAAACTCCATTTATTAATGTAACTCCCTTGAAGCTAGCTGCTCTAGCCCATAGCAGTTGTCAACGATGGATGTCGAGTGAGCCGCTAATGCTTACTGTGACCGTCAAATCAGTGCTTCTAGGTGGACGCGTTCCATACCTTGTCCAAAGATGTTGTTGACTACTAACAAAGCGTGGATCGCTCCACGACTAGTTCCAAGCGTTTGGCACTTAATCGATGACATATTTCATAAAATCTTGTCGTATCTTCGAGTTCTATCCCAAAAATTTATGTTGGTTGTTTTGTGAAATGCGAGCGTCTATACTCCATGTGAAGAGGTAAGCTCAGATGTGAGCACTGAATCACATCCAAATGATGATATGCTGTCGTGGGATTAATAAAAACTCCAAACTTTCGATCCTCAAAGGAAATGGGTGTACGCCACGTGATTAAGCTGGCAACAGTGATAGTGGGGGGGATTGATTCCATGTTATAGTGAATTATCCCACAAGACAGTGAAAGCTCCATAAATAACGCCCAATAGGATGTTGAAAAAGGCCCACAATCAACGAGGATATCCCAAGCAACTTGATTCTCGGGCTGATTTGGAACACGAAGCAAGTCTGCAAAAAGGCATCGCGACAGTCGACAATAATGTTGACTGTTGAACCGAAACAAATTTCAACTCAAAGATATTACACCTTGGAAGTTTGACGTGCCTTGTTTTGCCCAAAAACCAAAATTATCTCACTCACCTCTTATTTGTCACTTAGCTTTACGGATGCGTGGTATACGATGAGAGAAAGCTGGGACACTTGCATAAGTGGTGACCTAAGTCACTTGACACAAGGACATGGTACATGAAGGACACGGGGATTCGAGTGTTCGACACGGACATGGTCACCCCTGAAATAAGGACACGTAGGACACATTATATATATATATGTATGTATGTATGTATGTATTTTAAAAAAATTATATATATTAAAAATAGACATATAGATCCAATTTTTTACAAATATTGAATAGAAATCAAAATCAATGCACGTTTAACATTAGTAATTAGTATTACACATTTACAAAGCCTTCAAATCTTCTTCACATGCACAAAAAACACTTCTTAGGGCTCTCTCCACAATTGCAAATGGCAAAAAATAAGTCAAAATTCGGTTTTAAAGTAGTCCTTGACGTCCCTTCTACAAAAAAGTATCTTGTTTTCAGCACACGTCTTGACAGGCGCGAGACACGCGTGTTTGATACGCTCTGTCAGCGTGTCCGTGTCGGACACACAGACATGGGACATGCCTCCCTATATGGACGTGTCCGATATCATAGATGTCATCTCATCATAAACCCAATCAACCACAATAGTACCTTAATATCTGGAGAATTACTACCATTGGAATGCTACAAATCACAAGAGCATGGATGCATAATAAAGGAAACCTGATTGCAAAAGCTGACGCTCGACTATGTTTCTGTATCAACATTCTTTTATTTCTGCTTTTACTTTTTCTTTTTTACTTCAATCCCATTGTTACGATTCTGAAGTTGCAAGGTACAGGTTCTCTGCTGGATGAACATGTAGTTCAAAGCCTCTTTTTGCTGGCGACAAACCCGAGCATCACCGTATGTGCACAAAGTCACGATCCTCCTTTGCTACCCCGTGGACACCCCTGTCAAAGTGGGGTGGTAACAGTGGATTATGTCTTTTTCAGTAATTCCCATCACCTTGGTTAACCATGCTCTCATCTCTTTCACCCTTTAGATTGACACTGCCCACTCTCGCCTTGCTCTCCCCTCTATGTCCACCCTTAACCATTATCCTCTTTGTTGAGGGATACCTCGACATTTTCACTTCCACTCTCCTCTAGATGCTCCCTTTCGAGTCTCAACATACATCCTTTTCTTCACCTCTATTAAGTACACTCGTTTTTCATCCACCAGTTGGGAGGCAGCCCTTAAAATGTATCCTCACTCCACTCGATACTCATGCCTCTCTCCAAAACATGGGTCCCACCCCATGAACCGGTGGTATGACGAGCACTGCAAGTGCCTCCATACCCAACTTCGATATGCCTTCATTCATGGTCACCCCTCCTACCTTGACCTTAGAGCTTCTAATCGTCATCTTCTTTGCGTTAAGAAACACCTCTTTATTTCTCGTAGGAGACAGGAGCTGAGTACCTCCTATATCCACTTCCCTAAAAGTTTTTGGCGCACCCTCTTCCCCTGCCACTCCTGTCTCCCACTGAATCTTCACCCAATTTCCATGTTTTCCATCACCTCCTTCCTTTATGATATCTCGGGGAAACCCTATCTAGGTCATGGTCTCTCTGCACTAGATTGTTACTTGGTTGTTTTGTTTAACCATGTGGTTTGTATAAGATGTCTAAAGCCTTGGTCACACCATATTATTCACTCAATTCACAAATCGGGTCCTGGTGCAGATCCCAATAACTACAAAACAATCAAGGTTCGTCACTCTTTCTCCAAACTTTATGTTAGAATCCTACACATGCATCTTTCAATGGATCTTGAGAGGAGATGTCTCAAAGCTAGAGAATAGGATGGATTCAAACCAGAGTACCATACTATTGATCACATTCTTACACTTCGAGCCATCATCAATGAGGCACGACATTGCCCTCCAAAAGTTTATTGTTGTTTCGTAGACTTTTGGAAGGCATTTGACTCCGTTCCCAGAGTTGCATTGTTTTAGAGGCTTAGAGATGTTGGAATTTTCGAGACACTTTTGACTGTCATTACGAGATTATATGAGTAGGTTCTTGGTCGCCTTTGCACAACGCATGGAATATCACAGTTTATCAGGAGTACCATTGGGGTCAAGCAACATTGTCCCCTGTCCCCTACTTTATTTGGGATATATATCGACGATCTAGAGTCCTTTTTGCAAATGGACATCTAGGACATAGATGGGTATCTTCTCCATTAGGTCTTGATCTCGATTTTTCTCTTTGCCAACAATGCGGTCCTCCTGGCATCCTCTCCAAAGGGATTGCAGCGAAAACTAGATTCCTTGGCCCTATTTTGTGATTTTCGTTAGTTGAAGTGGACGGTCAACTTGGGTAAAACCAAGGTCATGATCTTCAACGGGTTGAAGAAACTCCTCACATATCTTCATTTCTTTTTTAGACGTGGGAAGATTGAGAACACTAGCACTTATATCTATTTTGGGCTCACTTCATAGGACCTCGTTTTAGTTTACGACATGTGCTTCAGCCTCGAGTCAACAAAATATACAGATTCCTAGCCCTTCTCAAGAGGCAATGCTACAAACACCATTTTTTAGGACTTCTCATCCAAGATGTCTCTCATGGACACTCTCATTCGGCCCATAGTCCTCCATGGTTCAAAGATTTGGGTGCCTTGTCTACTAGACGTTGATTAAGCCTCAATAGAGAGTGCAGATCCTCCTCCTTCATCGCATCATCAGATGCAAGCAAGCAGTTCCTCAAGCCATCATACTTGCCAAGTTCGGTGCCCACCTATTTTGGCTTGAGATGATGCTCTGCCTTGTCTAACTATTACATCGTCTTCAGAGCTTTGCAGACTCTGTCACAGAGCGTGATCGGTACTCATATTTGGCCTATCACTCATCACAATCCATTCCCTTAGCTAGCCCTTCAGGCCACGCTAGATCTTGGTATGTAGGGGTTAGAGATCTTTTGGCATTTGTTGGTATTGTGGTGGACATGCTTCCTTCTCTCGAGAGGTTGAGACTGAGGAGCATTTTATCTTTCGGTACCCTGTCTACTTTGAGATTCGTGAGCAGTTCCATTGTCTCTTAAGGGACCTTCTTACGGAGCTTCAGACTCCGACTAGCTTCTTCAGATATCTCAATCAGAGATGTTTGGCCTTATACCTATAGGAGGCTCTTTGGCTTCGCTCCCTCATCCTCCAGCGACATTTGCAATTGGGATTGGCCTCCACTCAGTGGATCACTTCCTTCTTCTTGCTGTTCCCCTCCTCTAGGGGCACCAAGAGGCCAACAAAGGACAACATTGCTTCTTACGGCAGATTAGTTAGGACAGAGTCGTAGCGATTGATGACCTATGGTTCAGAAAACCCTAATCCTTCCAATGCTTTGACCAATCGTATGAGAATTAGAATCAAGGAATTTTGTAAAAACAGTGGGCTAAGAATTCAGTACACATTGTGACCGTACTTTCATTTTGCAGACAGTGAGGATGGAGAATTGATATAGGGATGCATGGAAAAATTGGCCATAATTACAGTTAATTTTACATCCTTATCATCTAAACAAATATTTGTTGGCTACCACACACTTTTTTCATGTTGTTTGATGATTGTGAGAGGCCTTCCTTTGAACCAGACAGCAAGTTGAGGAATGGAGAGAGGTGACACAGTCTATAACATACTGCGGAGTTGCCATGGTGGAGCAATACTTTGTGCCTCTGTTCGAATTGAAAACCAGGCTGCCCTGTAAGAAAACCCTAGCTTGATGCTCAAAAAACCCTTACAATTTGATGAGTCACTGATTTCTTCATCTCATCCAACTATCCACTTGTTCCAATGCGTTCCAAACTTCAGAAAATACATTTCAGTCACATGGACCAGACAAGACCAAATGGCAAATACTAACTTCTAATTGATAATCTGATTTGCCAAAGTGAGTTGCATGTGGAGATTTCAGACCCCATGTAGGGCTGAGCCTGGCGCTCCATAATAAAAACTGAGATGCTTGTATCGACTATTTAGTAGTCCATTTTGATCTTGTGTTGCAGACGCTGAGGGCTGTGACCTGACTTCATCGTCCCAAAAGCCAGTATTCTTCTGTTTCCTATCTTTCACACTCATCCATTTTGATATCTATCAATATCATTGCAATTAAGTCATTGCTCTTTTCTGGGGCTTATTCATACAGATTTGTAAATATTTTTTTCTTGAGAACTGAAAGCTGGTATCCCATACTGCAATCTAAATCTAAGTACTGAAATCTGAATTTCATGTGCTACAATCTAAAACAAACTACCAAAATCTGAGTTTCTTTTACTAAAATCTAAAACTAAAGCTAAAAATATCTATCAATAGCATTGCAATTAAGTCATTGCTCCTTTCTGGGGCTTATTCATATAGAGTTGTGATCATTTTTTCCCTTGAGAAGCAAAAGCTGATATGATGTACTGCAATCTAAATTTAAGTACTGAAATCCGAATTTCATGTACTAAAATTTAAAACAAAGTACCAAAATTTGAGTTTCTTGTACTAAAATCTAAAAGACCAAAATCTGAGTTTCTTGTACTGATATCTAAAACTAAATCCTGAAATCTGAGTTTCTTGTACTAAAATCCAAAACTAGGTACTGGTATCTGAATTGCATGTACTGAAATCTGAAACGAGTACTGAAATCTGAATGTCACGTCTTACTTTATTCTAAATTACAATGTTTGCCGACTTTCTTGGTTTTTTTTTTTCCTTGGAAAGATTCATAATTTCATTTCAAAGTGGAACAAAATTACATCTGCACATGTAAGAGAATCACTAGGATCCCTACATTGTCACATATTTGCTGTCTCATATTATCAAAATTTACAAAACTGTCCCAGACTGTAATAGCAGAAAAAATCAGCTAGATACATCACAGAATATATGGGTATAAACCAAATCAATGACAAGGTAAAATGTGGAGAGATCTCACACAGAAAATACTACTTCTTCAGACAGAAATAGCACATGATATTGTATGGCAATGAATTTCACATTTATAGGCTGCAGGGCAACATATAAAGACTTCCAGGCCAGAGTCACCATCGCCAGCCTATAGTCGGACTCATCAGAGAATCCCGTGACTTAAACAACTCCCACGACTGCAGGCCCGTCTGATGTTTTTTGGCTTACATCACGATTTGATTCCATGATACAAGCATATCAGCTAGATACCAAAAAATGGGTATCACAACCCAAATCAAAGTAGAATATGACAGGACACAAAATTCTGAGTCAAAGCTCAATGCTGATGCAAAACAGCTTCATGAAACGGCCGATGATAATAGCTGTATGTACCCTCTAGTGAGTGAACAGTTATCCTCCAGATGCCAAAGTCTAAATGCCACTGCAGCGCTTCCTTTGATAGCTGATCAGCCACCCCATTCCGTTCCCTATAAACATGTGTAAAAGAAATATGATTAAACTGTTGTTTAATGCGGAACACCTCCTCCAGAATAGGTAAAAGTATCATCACATGGCACTGTACAGTCTCTTTTGCCCATTCAATAACTAGCATAGAGTCTCCAAAGACTTGTAAAGACAAACAACCCTGTTCTAAAGCAAATAAAAGTAGAAGCCTGAGTGTCATTAATTCAGCATAGTTGTTTGTTCCCCTCCCTAAACCAGCCGAGAAATGATAATAATGAGACTCAGATTTGAAAAGTACTCCACCCCCACCACAAATCACTTGAGAGGCTCCATCAAAGAAGCCCCAAGGGATAGCTTTGTCAATCTATTCCTCCCGCACAGGCCTATGCTTGAGAGGCTTCTCAAGTTCCCTGAAATGTTGAATAATTGCAATGATTTGAGCCACAACAGATTCCATCGGGATTCGACAGTCCTGAAAAATAATCTTGTTGCGAGTGATCCAAATCCCCCAAGCAAAAATACAAGGAACAACTCGGAGAGAGTTAACCGACCACCATGGATGAAAAGCTTGGAGAACAGTATCTCCTTGCTACCCCCCACTAAAACCCATCTGTTTACCCACCTCAGACCATATAGTTTGAGAATAAACACATTGAACAAAGAGATGATGAATTGTTTCCTCAGCCTTCCGACACAGCGCACAAAAGCCAGGGCCTTCAAGAAATCTCTTTTGCAAGATGTCCCATGTCGGAGCCTTATTTTCCAAAATAGCCCAGAAGAGTAATTTGGCCTTACCCGGACATTTTAGCTTCCACAGCTGTTTCCACCACCAAACCAATTCTCGGTTATAAGCCATCACATTGAGCTGAATATAACCATGTTTAGGAGTATAACACCCTGAAGGATGATAGTCCCAAACCAATTCATCATCCCGGTTAGTCAATCTAACATTTGAAAGCCTTAATTGCCTAATATATCTTCCCTAGGCCTCTTGCAGATCATCATGAATCTCAAGTCTCTGAGCACTGATCTAGCCTTGATGCCATAACGAAGAATTTCCCTGATCCTCAATATCAGCAATAAAAAAAAACCCTCCTGCTTCCAAGTGTAACCTCAGCTCCTCAGGAAGGACACGATCCCCCCCACAGCCTACCCAAGGATCAATCCCAATACGAACCATTTGCCCATTACCAATTCTCCACACCAAACCATAGCCAACCAAATCAAAATGCTTTACCACTGCTTTCCAGACCACTGAGCAATTTGTCCGAGATTTGTCCACCAACCGAATCCACTCAATGAGAGTCAAAGGAGCAATATATTTATGATACACCACTCGAGTCCAGAGACTCTGTGTATGTATAAGTCTCCATGAGACTTTTGCTCCTAATGCCTTTGCAAAAAGGAAAATATTTTTTAACCCCCACCCTCCCAAAGATTTTGGAACATCAATTTTCTCCCACCTCACCCACACCAGAGCCCTATGATGACTCTTACCTCTCCACAGAAAAGCAAAACACAGCCTGTGAATCTGTTCTAGGATCCCCTTAGGCAGCCAAGCAAGAGACATCCAGTAGACGGGTATAGCTTCCAAAACAGATTTTACCAGTACCAGTCTCCCAGCCCGAGAGAGCCATTTTTGACTCCAGCTTTGAAGTCTTTTTTCCAATTTTGACAATAACCAGTGCCAATCTGCCTTCAGGTAAGAGTTCGGTTTTAAGAAAAACCCCAGATACTTTATCCCAGCATCCAAGTCCATCATTCCAAAAGGCAAACAAAGAGCAATTCTGTGTATCTCCTGCTCAGATAAATTCGAGCATGATATAGTGGATTTTTCAATATTTACAACCATACCCGCAGCAGCTTGTACAAGGGTTAGTCCTTCAGACACCTTATCAATATCCTGTCTCGACCCATTAGTGAAAATCATAATATCGTCAACAAAAAGGTGCGTAATATATAATACCTGGGAAATGGCAATGCCACGAAAAGACCCTTTCGCTTTTGAAGCCAAAATAAAGCGACAGAGACCTTCATCTACAAGAAAAAACAAAAGGGGAGAAAGAGGACACCCTTGTCGAAGACCCCGACCCGCTTGGAAAAAAGGGCTAGCAGCTCCATTAATGAGTACTGCAAAATCACCGAACTGATGCAAGCCATAATCCATCTGACAAATTCATAACAGAAGCCCAAGTGAGTAAGCAACATCCTAAGGTGAAGCCGACTGACCCGATCGTAAGCCTTTGAGAGATCAATCTTGATCACAACTCCTTTCTGTTTCTGAACTTTCAAAGTATGTAGGCCTTCCTGAGCAACTCCAATGGCCTCATGTATTTGACGTCCCTCCAAAAACCCAAATTGCTCACTAGAAATATGATGTGACAATACAGATTTGAGTCTCTTTGCAATTACCTTAGAGATGATCTTATATAAACAATTGCAAAGTGAGATGGGCCTGAAATCCTCAAAACTTGCAGGTTTATCCTTTTCTGGAATAAGAGCAATAAAAGTAGAATTGAGCGGTCCATGGATAAACCCAGCCTTACGAGATTCCTCAACAACTGACAAAAGCTCCTTACCGAAGAAATCAAAGAAACCCAGGAAGAATTCAACAGGCCATCCATCAGGCCCCAGACTTTTATCTTTTTGAAACGAGTGAAGCACCAGAGACAGCTCCTCCACCGAAACTTCCCCCATCAACATCCTGTTTTCCTCCTCATCCACAAAGCGGGGAAAGAGCTGTGCTACTCGAATGACCTCAGCAATAGAAGCTCTAGGTTGTGCAGTGAATAAATCCCTAAAATATCTCACACCCATATCAGCCAGCCCATCGAAACTGGACACCTGTTCCCCTTCTGCCGAAGACAACTCCCAAATAGAATTGGAAAATTTTCTCCCCTTAGCATATGCTTGAAATTTTTTTGTATTCTCATCTCCACACTGAAGCCAGATTGCTCTGCTCTTCAACCTCCACAATTCTTCTCGCTCATAGAGAATCACATTCCGCTTCTTTTCCAAAGTAAGGAGTTCATCCTTAGTCTGATCATTCAAAAACCCCATCCCTGGACTATGAAGCAACTTGTCAATAGCCAACTCATAGTCCCTCAATGTCTTATCATCAATCACCCTCTTAGCATGAGCCCAAGAAATAGTAGCCTCCTTTATGCGTTTCATATTTTGATAAAAATGTACCCCCGCATGCTCCAGAGAGTTTTGTGGACGAGGAGTCCACATCTCCTTAACCAAAGCTTGAAAACCCTCATCCTTCAACCAGCAGGAGTTGAATTTGAATGGACTTGGGGGCTTCCTCCGACGACCTCGTAATTCCAAAAAAATGGGACAATGATCAGAAATCCCTCCTGTCCCCACCCACTGCCGAACAAGATCCACCCCAAGAGCCAACGATTCAGCCACCAAGAATCTATCCAATCTCTTAGCTACCCTTTGATCCCCTGCTCTCTTATTTCTCCAGGTAGGGACAATCTTTGGTGGAGGTATGTCCAGAAGATCCTTCCTCGCAAAAGCTTGAATGAAAAAGTTGGCCAAAACATCCGGAGCGGCTCTAGGCCCCTAGACCTCAGAGGCTCCCAGTGTAAGATTAAAGTCTCCCCCCAATATTACATCAGTGTCTTCAAAAAGGTCCAAATTAAACAAAAAGTCCCAAAAGCTAGCTCTATTCAAATATGGCCCATAGATGTTAAGAATCGTGAGAGTCTTCCCAATCTCGGCGTCCCACACTTCCAACCCCACACCAGAAGATATTCCCCAAGAACAGTCACACCTACAACTTTGTACCTTCCACCCCGAAGCCAGTCCTCCAGAGCGTCCCCTTGCATCCACAGCCACAAACTTCCAACCAGGAAGCAAAGTTTCTAATACTTTAACAACCACCTCACTACACCCCAAAGTTTTCTATAACAGAATTACATCCGGCTGATTTAACTCCACCAGCCTTCGAAGAGACGATTTTTTGAGGCGACTCGCCAACCCACGACAATTAAAGGACATAACTTTCATTTGGGAGACCCCGCCTGGGCCTTCACTGCTCTAAGTGCCCATTCAATTGAATATTGTGTCCCCATCCCTAAATCCACCTTTGCCCGATCTTGTGCTTTGGACAAAAGAGATTTTCTGCCACGGCCTTTCCCCACCACACGCATGGACAACTCAGGAAGACCTTTCCCCCCCGACCCCCCTACTGATATCTCCCTACTTCTAAGGGATATTTGATACTTCTTCCCTCAGAGCTGGTAGGGATATTTGTAGAAACAATGGAAGGGGAGAAAACACTATCAGTTGACGGCAATGGACAAGGAACAACCGGACAGAGAAAAGCCTGGCTGGCCAAGGGATGCGAAGATGAGTCCCCTCGAATATTCCCTTGCAATGAAGTCTTCCTGGGGCCATCTTGAATTGGAGAATTCAAAGCACTAACCCCTGCCCCCAGTCTGTCAGCTAACGATCCCCCAGGGACCTGCAATCCTTTGTCCACCTCGCGCAAAGTCTTGACTGATGAAGAAAGGAGTTCTCTGGAAGCAGCCTGTACCACTGGTGCTGTGTCCATCGCCCGACCATCCAATGGCCCAATTTTCCTTGCCCCCACAGCAACAGTAACCCCCTCCTCCTTAGTAGCATCTATCCCACCTAGATCTTCTTCAATCAGTGATTTGCTGGCCCTAAAGGGAAGTGGACAACTAGCCACCAAATGTCCACATGAATGACAGCGGAGACACCTAAACGGCACACCCACATAGTCGAGAATTTGCACAAAGTCCCCATCCTTAGACTGTACATTTATCTCAGAAGAGAGACCCAGGTGCAAATCAATCTTTACCATGATTTTGGCCACCGTAAACTTACCAGTCTCTAGAAAGGATAAATCAGCACATACATATTCACCCAGAAAATTCCCAATTTCAGCAAATCGATTCTCATTCCATAAGTGCATGGGAAAACCTGGAAGTTTTACCCACAGAGGCTCCTTATTAATCTTTTCCGTTTTTGAATAAAAAAAAGGTGTCTAGCTTTTCAAAACAATAGGAACCCCATGCATAGACCACTGCCTCCCCAGGACAGCATCAACTTCTCCTTTGCTGTGCAGGATGAAAGAAAACCACCCTTTTGTCAATACCCAAACTTCAGGTGCTGTAACCAGCAAATGTTTCCACTGCTTAGCCGCCCACCTCCGGAGAAAACCACAACCAAATCGTTTGCCACGGACATGCCCAACCACTGCTGTCAAGGACAAATCCTTTGCCTCTTCCATCGAAACATCAACCCCCAGCACCAGCTTGTCCCTACGCTTCCTATCTTTAACAGCCTTTGGACCTTTTTGAGAACCCTCCTTCGCTGACCCTCCTTGCTTGGGGGCTAAAAAAGATTTGGCCTTCAGAGACAAATCATGACTGCCCAGAAACTCCATCGCCTGACCACTAGTAGAGATGGCCGCAGGAACCCTACCTCCAGTACCCAGAGCGATATCAGGTCCCCGACCAGCTTCCGACACTACCAAATACCCCACCGAGAAAGAACCAAAATCTCCCTCCAAACCCTGATGCTTTATTCCACCTCCAAGAAAAGGGGAAAGACCCTCTACTGGGAGCTCCGAAGCAGTTACAGGAAAGTTTGCAAAGAACCCATTCTGAGGGGAAAGAGTACGCCCGAGAAGTCCAGCGAGGTCGGGCCGGTCTACACCCAAACCCTCAGATGTCTTGAAGAGAGCTAAATCCGCCCCTGCCAACCCCACATAATCCACGGGCCCAGAGTAGACCCCTGGCCCCCTCCCTGACAGCAGAGATCCAGACAGCGTCCCCTGCCAACCCACAGCACCAGAAAAACCTCTTGCAACGAAAATATCACTTTCATTGACCCCATCCGAAGTGTAATCCACCTCCTCCTCCATACCTCCCCACCGAACCACCCCAAAACCCTGTCAATCCACAAACCCAAACCCCAAAATAGCCAAATACCACCTCCTAACCACCCGAGAAAAAGAACACAATCTCCACACCTAAACCCCAGGCTATTCCACCACGGTCAACTAACTCTTCAGAAAGAATCCTGTGGCCACAACCTAAATAAACTGCTTACAACAATCAAAACTTCAACCCCGATCCATAAAACCACGAATTGCTCGTAAAATCTTGTCCATTCATTTGCTCCAAGAAGATTTGAAGGCTGACGTCCTGATCTATTGGAACTACTGGTTCGTTCTCTGGATAATCACTGCCCGACATTTGACATCATTGGCTGTATTGGATCCTGGGACCATAGAGGGTCTTAGTCTCATTGTTTTATATCAAGAACGCTCATCCTTCGGCCCTGGTTACAAGGATTCATATCAAGAAATATCTTAGAGACCCCAAATGATCTTAAGTCACAACTGCATCCTAAGAGCTCAGAGATATTTGTTTTATTTCATGGTTATTTTTTTACTTCATTTTATATAGAAATCTTTGGGAATCTTACACCATAATTGTGGGTTCTTGTGTGACTGGTGCGTCTTAACTATGGGCATGCTAATTTTATGATTATATTTTTGCTGTTTATTGGAAAACTAATTTTGTTGGTCATACAGACTCTATGAGTTTATGACAATTTATTTCACTGTTGGATTTGTTCTTATAATCCACATTGTATTAGACACTTTGTTTTGCTGTTGAAATCATCTGTTAATCGTCTGTTCATTGTTATTTATTTTTATGTATTTTCTTCTAGGGCTGCGTTTAATCCTAAATATTTCAAGCCAGGTTCTCATTCATTTGGATGATATGGCGTTCTTTTCAGCTATTTCACGATTTATTAATCATACATCCTTTTTTGTGAAAGCAATAATCTTGGATGATGGAATATTTACAACAATTTGATAATGATTGTTTTTGGATCAAAGGAGAGATAGTAAGGTTAATGAAGGCAATTTTTATTGCCTAATTTCTCTTTTTGCCAGTTAAAAGTAGGTTTCCTTATCCCAGTTCAATATGTGCCATATCTTGTGTGCAGACACAATAATGTTGTTTGATTTTCATGATCTTCCTCTATGAGGTCTGAAGATCCATTCTTTATATCCTGGTTCCAGAAGATGTCAAATTCTCTTTACAGAACTTTGCATTGGTTCAATGCATCTTTCACTATTTTGAATTTTTGCCTTATTGCACAAATGCTTAATACTTTTGAATGTTTAACATGTAGATACAGTATCATCGTTTTATGCATATTTGCATGTTTTTCTAACAAGAAAAATTTGCTTTTGTCAACAGTCAACAACGGAGCACTATTGCATTGGTCTGAAAATTCTGAATCAAATTGTTGCAGAGATGAATCAGGTTGGTAACTTGGTGATGAATTGTAACAAATTGTCTATAATTTAGTTTTTGTTAGAAGGAACTTTCATCAACAAGTCTGGTGCATTGTTTTGTTATAGTTGGTGCAGTAAGACACTTGGGTATATTAGAGAAGACATAAGAAACATGTATTGCATTGACTTTATTACTGCTGTCACTTACATGGTTATCTTTAATGGCAAACTGGAAGGCTTATAGTCTGCACCACTCTTGGCCTTTCATCCTCTGCTTCACTTTAACTATACCTAATCAATTAATGGTATTTCCCAAGAAGTCAAGTAAACTACTTTTTAAACTACCTTAATTTAGTTGGGGTTATCCATTGAAAAGTTTTTCTATATTGGAAGTGCCCTTATCACCTCCAACTAATGTTTCTAAGCACCATGGCCAATTGGTATTGTCTGCCTCTCAGACTAGCAAGCTTAACCGATTGTTAGGTAGATTGATAAGAAACATGAGAAGGGAATTTATGCAGTGTATTGATCATCTTTTTTCTTTGTGATGAATCCTACCTGTAATAAATATGTAATATAGACACAATAAATAATAACGTATAAGTAACATATAATAAAATCATTCAAATATAAAATAACTAGTTGGTTCATAGAGTTTGTATAATGGCCTACTTTACACGGGGCACGGCTACTTTATGAAAAGGTGCCTTGGGTATTATAAAACCAAGGCCTGCATTGTAAATTGTTTCATCATTCCATCAGTATTCAATATTTATATTTATAAATTACAAACATTTTCTGTTATTTCTGTAATAGCCTCTCATGCTTATTACATTGGTATCAGAGCCATTGATTTGGCAAAAGCATAGTAACCCTTCCACTAGTTACAAGTCTGTCTTCAGCCATTGTCTAAGCAACCATTTACAAAGACCATCCTACCACCCCAAATTGCCTTTTGTGCTTGCAGTTCATCCACCCTGTGCTTTACCAATTCCATCAATCTGTCATCACTAATTATCCTGCTGTACTTTATCTCTTGTGATCTGTCATCACTACTCAATTTGTCATAATATTTCTTCCACCGTCCAGCCTAATTGTGGAGTGACAACCAATGATTTAGCTAACATTCAACTGACCATAAAAATTACATTTCTTCTCATATGTGTAGAGTTTGCCACTAATTGCATCTTGATTTCACAAGATGCCATACACTACCATGTAATCTTTTGAATCTACCTCACTCCATCAGAAATCAACAATCACTAGTACTTGGATCATTTGTTTGTGAGCTGCTGTCCACTTCAGCTGCCTTTTCAATTCACCCTAAATAACAAAACAAAGCCACCATTTAACCTCAAAAGTTGTGATGGGTGAAGGAGACATTCAAATTCGACTTGTAAATATATGTCCAACCTTAATCTTTGGACTTTAAACCTGATCTGAGAAATTTCAACTACAAATACAAAAATTCAAGTTAGAAATAGGGTATTGCGCTGTACCTCTAGGAGGTGTTGATATGGTGGTGCTAGTTTGAACTTTGAAGTGCTTGTAAACGTTGGAACGTATTCTGTAAATCACCAAAAACAAATTTTCAAGTTCAAATGTGATGGAGAGATATATAAATTATATGGGTTTCAACTGCCTTTCCCCAAAATCATTTTATCGCATCAGATGGTAAAATCAAATTGAAAAGGACCCACTGCAAACTTAGTACAGTGCCCTAGGAAACGGAAGCAATATCAGCAGATCTATGATGTTCCCTTAAGTCAGAAATACAAGTAATTGTAGAAAAACTGTCAGAAGTTTTAAGACATACCCATGAAGTTACCACTAGAAAGAAGCATGAACATGTGATCTAAGTAAAATCAGATGTAATGCTAGTCAATACACATCTTATCGATACACACATCACCACAACACTGAAATTGAAAGTTTGATCCAAGATCTCCGAAGGTGTGGACTCATTACAAAAGCATAAATCTGCATGCTGCATTGAACAATTTAGTACAAAAAAAGGATGGTTCCTTCAAGATGTGTGTCAATTATAGAGGGAGTTGAGCAACGTGACAATAGAAATTAAATTACCCATTCCATTTATAGATGAAATGCTTGACGAACTACATGCGTCTAACTATTTTCAAAGCTAGATCTAAGCTAAGTTGCAGGAAACGTGCCCCCCCCGCGTCCCCTTCTCGTTTCCGTACGGAAACGCTGAAATGCGTAGGAAACACGTTTCAGATGGAGGAAACGGTTTTCTCGTATTGGAAACTCGTTTCGGGGAGAAGGAAATGCATTTCAAAATCGTTTTTCTCCCACAGCCGACGTTTCCTTCTTGGAAGCCTGTCAACGCTTGGTCAAAGGTAATTTTTTAAAATTTTTATACACTTTCTATTAAACGCCTAGGGGTTTATGAGAGTTTTCGGAAGCTTCTACACTCATTCTGCCTTATAAAAATCACATAGCCATCATTCTTCCTCACACAATTCAGCGATTGGAGCGTTTGGACTTTAGAGTGAGAGCGATTGGAGTGTAGAGAGGTTAGCCGTATGGTACGACATATTCTGCAGAGGTTTTGTTTGGAGATAGTGGCTCAGGGTTCTACATTCCCGCAGCGATTGGCAGACATCGAGTGACTGGAGCAGCGATTTCAGACATTTATTGGAGCAGTGATTTCATCATTTCAGACTTCAGTGTTTTAGGGGAGTATGTTGGAGCAGCGATTTCAGTCTTTTGGAGCAGCATCATCTACAGGAACAGTTTATGGTAAGAAGCATGCTCTATTGCAGTGATTTACTATTGATTTTTTTTTCTCATCGATTATGGCTTCACATATCCATTTTTTTATGGGGTAGCTCTGGGGTTACCATAGTCTCAGATGGATGGACAGATACCAGGCGTAGGCCATTGATAAAAATCATTGCCACTTCACCAAAAGGAGCAATGTTTCTAAAGGCTGAAGACTGTTCAGGGGAGGGAAAAGATGCTCAGTTCATTGCTAATGTTTTAATCAAAGCAATTGAGCAAATAGGACCTAATAAGGTCGTGCAAGTTATCACGGATAATGCACCATTTTACAAAGCTGCAGGTTTAATTGTTGAGAGCAGGTTTGATAACATTTTTTGGACACCTTGCATTGTCCATAATCTAAATCTGATCTTAGCGGAGATTGACAATAAAGTTCCATGGATCAAGGAACTAACAGGGTAAGCAAGGGAGATAGTTAAATTCATCGCTAACCACCACCAATCTCAGGCCACATTTCGAGAGTACTCTAGATTGGAGTTGTTGAAAGTTGCTGAGACAAGATATGCCTCCAACTTCATCATGTTGCGCCGCCTTGTTGAGGTTAAGCAACCATTAATTTCTATGGTGGTCAACCAACTTTGGGCTGAGTGGAGATAAGCAAATTCAGAGTGGGGAACTATGGTGCGTAGATTGTGTCTTGATGAGAAGTGGTGGAGCAAGATAGATTTCTTGCTCAAGTTCACAACCCTTGCATTTGAGCTTCTTCGAAGCGTTGACATAGACCAACCTTTCTTGGGAGAGGTATACGATGGCATGGATACCATGATTGAGAAGACTATGGAAATCATTTTGCAAGAGTCTCCTCAGTTTTTATTTATTGATGTTGGTTTTGCTGATTTGATACAAACAATCATGGTTGACAGGTGGAACAGTTTCAACACTCCATTGCACACTTTATCACATGCCTTGAACCCAAAATTTTATGATGAACAACTCATTGCTCAAAGCAATGGAAAGAGGAAGGCACCCCATCAAGATAGAGAGGTGGCTAATGGAGTGAAAAAAGCCCTTATGAGAATGTTTCGAGCTCATCTACATAGGGAGGTGAAGGAAGAATTTGCTAGTTTTGCAGCAGGATTGGATGATTATTCAGATATATCATCTTTGGATGAGAGAAGCACCATGAGTCCAATTAAGCGGTGGATTTTTCATGGAGCAAATTGTGTACATTTGCAACCACTTGCCATTCGTATTCTTTCACAAGTGGCAAGCTATTCATCGACAGAAAGGAATTGGAGCACCTATGGTTTTATTCATTCTGTGAAGCGCAACAGGTTGGGTTCACAAAAAGCTGAGGATCTTTTTTATGTGCACACCAATCTTCACTTTGCATCTCGTAGGGGTCCGGAATATAGCAGTGGGCCTTCTAAAGAATGGGATGTGGATCTGGAGTCCTCTGACTTGGACATCTCTATTGTTGCCCTGAATATTGAGGAACCTAGCAGTGTAGTTGGCCATTCCACTTCCACTCACCAATCCACTGTTGGGTGTGCTTCTTGTTCTATTTTTCAGGAGTATGAAGATGAGCCCGAGGATGATGACCTTTTAGTCTTTGCCATTTTCCATTTGGGCTTGAGCTCATGTTTTCTTGACATGTTCATTGTTCATGTTGATGTAGCATTGTACTTGTAGCCTCATATATAAAGGCTGATTTTGGATATATATGTACTAGCTTCATATATCAAGGCCGTTTTTGGCTATTTCCATTTACATAATGAAATCATCTATGGATATTACTACTAAAATGTGATGTTACATGTATTATTGTATGACTATGACTGATTTCTAATTTTGATGGATTTAATCTATAAATCATTTTAGATTTCACATTCAATTTTAATCTCTCTCTCTCTCTCTCTCTATAAATATATATATATCGAGTTTCCATGTTTCCTAAAGTTTGGGGGGTCACGTTTCCTACGCGTCCCCGTTTCGGAAACTCGTCCCTGTTTCCCCGTTTCGTGCAACTTAGGATCTAAGATTAGGGTATTATCAGATTTGAGTAAAACTAGAAGACATCACTACGACAACATTCAAAACACGCTAAAGTCATTATGAGTTCAAAGTGATGCCATTTGGCCTAACTAACAACACAATGATTTTTCAAGCTGCTATGAAGAATTTTTTGACTCTACTTTTGGAAGTTTGTACTTGTATTTTTCATTTATGCTCTCATCTACAACAAAACCTGGAAGGAGCATCTTAAATACATTGAGCAATTGTTAGGGATCTTAATATGTTTTGAAGTCTTGAAGAAGGTAATGTTCTCTACTCAAGATTTTTTAAAACTTTTCATAATAGAGTGCACTACTTTAGGATTTGGAATTAAGGTAGTACTGATGCATGGACAACCAATATCTATAGAAAGTAGAAAACTCAATTCTAGAAAATGGTTTGAAATCCTCTTATGAGAATAGATATCAGCCGTCAGACATGCATTAGTTAAATGATGCCAATGTCTTCTAGGAAGCAAGTCCCAAATTACCACAGATCACAACAATCTTTAATACCTTTTACAACTGAAAATGTCAACCACATAACTAAAGAAATGGATAGAGAAGATTGCAACCTTTGATCTTGAAACCATACCCAAAAATGGAAAGACAATGTAGTGGTAAATGCATTGTCACAAAAGGATGAATATCAGTGTGTGCAGTCTTAGTATTAATTTCAGAGTGGTTAGACGACATTTGAGCAGAGTCTGAAAAGACCCAATATAGTAATCAATATGGAGCACGACCCACCAAAATTTGAGTGGAACAATATTCTTTGGTGCAAAGGCAGGATCTACTTGCCCTCATCTTCAAATTTTAAACTAAGAGCATTAAAGGAAGGTCATGGTTCTTCATCGATAGGGCATATAGGGTTTTTCAAAACTTACTACAATGGTCGACAATCAATGCACTGAAAAGGTATGCACAGAGACATTCTGAAAACAAAGAGATATATTTGAAAACAATCTACAACTAGGGTTTCTTAATCCCCTATCGATTCAACATAAAAAAATCGGAAAGATTTCACATAAATGAAATTGATATATAGTTAAAGCAAATGTAGACACTTTTTGAAAAACAATTTATAAATTACATAGTTTTCCTAATGTCATAGTTAGCAATAGAGATGCAAAATTCAAAATTAAGTTTTGGAAGAAATTTTGCAAACAAAGTAGAATGTCGCTAAATATGAGTTATGTATATCCCTAAATATGAGTCAGAGTCATGAGGACTAGCAAGTTGGCCGATGAGGAAGGCCTCTAGGCTGAGCTCCTCAAGATTGGTGCTTACTCTCTTGATGACCACATACCGATCTATTTATTATGTTTTCCTCCTGACTTGGACCCAACACATCATCAACCGATTTTGAAAATTGGGGACTAGCTCAAATCCTACCAAATATCAGACCATCATAATTGGGCATAACTTCTCCAAACTCTTTGCTACAACACTTCAATTGAAACTTGAAATTTTAGGAGAGTTGGAGAGGTGGCATCTAAGGTTAAAGGTCTAGTAGTATTCTACCTCAATCACTTAACNGGCATAACTTCTTCAAACTCTTTGCTACAACACTTCAATTGAAACTTGAAATTTTAGGAGAGTTGGAGAGGTGGCATCTAAGGTTAAAGGTCTAGTAGTATTCTACCTCAATCACTTAACCATTAACCATTCTTCATACACACGACCCTTATTGAGGAATATTGTCATCACTTGTGGAAAGTCTTTTGATGTTTCGTAGGCTTTTGCCATTATGAGAGTTTATGAATCTATTTTGGGTCATCTTCACATATCTCACTACCTTTCAGACTTTATTTAGAGCACCATTGGGATTAAGTTAGGTTGCCCCCTCTCACCCACACTCTTTGGGTTTACATTGACGTGTTGGAGTCTTTTCTCCATGAGCACATTCAGGAGGGGCATGATGTCTCCTCCAAGATGTACATTATGGAGACAATATGTTGAATTTTAGCATTTGCATATATTCTTTAATTTTGCAGACTGTAAGATAGATAACAAAAGACAAGTGCAGTAGATAAACACACATCAACACAATGAACACAAGATGTTTTTCATTGGGAAACCTTCAAAGGACAAAAACCCCAAAAGCATTAGTAATTCATCCCTTAAATGAGATGACTAAGTTTGTTGCAGCAAGAAGGGAGACCCTCAGAATTCTGAGATGAATTGTCAAACCCTAGAGTTTGACCAAGAAATTTTCACAAGGAAAAATTACACAGAAAAATCAGATTAGGGCTTTCTGCCCAAGTTTTCACTTTCCTGTCAAGCTTCCCAAATGCCTTTCTTTTCAGCATCCCAACTGTTCAAGCATCATTTGCTGCCGCCCGGAGATTGACAGGATGCTGCCCGGATGTATCTGTGGCTACCTGAGAGTTCTGCTTTGTCTGCCCAGAATTGGATCAGGCTGCCCGTGATCAGATCTGTCCTGCTCGGAACTGGATCAGGATGCCTGTGTTTAGATATGCCCTGACCGAAACTGTTAGCAGCTACCCTAAGTGATACAGGACTGCCCGTGAATGGACTAGAGCTTCTCGAGATCTGTAGGGTAACTCTGTGTCTGCCCGGGAATAAAAAATAGGCTGCCCGAGGTTAAGAAAATGCTGAACAGACTGCTCGAGAAAGAAAGAAGGCTGCCCGTGAAATCTGTCAGACTGCCCGATCCCTATCCAAACCACGGCTGTAGCTGCCCCGAGCTGAGAAACTGTTGCCTGTGAATGATTAGGGCAGCCCGTGGATGCTGTAGCTGCCAGGTGAGAGAAATGACCTTCCTGAGAAGATTATGTACCTGCCCTCATACACGATAAAATCCAGTGGAAACGTTGCAATCCTAAAATCATGAATATTGTTGTAGCTGCCAGGTGAGAGAAATGACATTCCTGAGAAGATTATGTACCTGCCCTCATACACGATAAAATCCAGTGGAAACGTTGCAATCCTAAAATCATGAATATTGTTAAGCATGTTGAATTCTGAACTAAGTTGCCAGGAAACTTGGGTACACAGATGGGTACGGGGATAGCTGCGAGGGTGGGGACGCCACTATTTGAAACAGGGGACTTGGGAATGTCGTGGGTGAAAGTTTTTCTCAGTTTCAGCCACTGGTTTAAACTTTAAATGTCAAAATATTCACTGTTTAATGCCCAACCCAGATTTTAATAAAGGCTGGAAATTACACAAATTTTCAGACGGATAAAAACACTGTTGAAACTCACATTTAATGACAGAAAAAAATATTAAATGCACACCTTAAAATTTCAGACTGAGGAATTTTTGGCAAACTTACCAAGGAAAAATCCACAAGTGGAAAACATGTTAGGAGAGGGATTTTTATTTTCAGGAAAATATTACAGCAAAACTGAGAAAATTTTTCAGACCAACTTATCTCAGCCGGATGAAAATTTTCTGCCTCGTTTTCCGTGCCAAATAGGAAAAATCAAACTAAAAAATTGTCAAGTTATCTGCCTCGATTTTTGTGTTGCTGTTCAGACTGATAGTATGGACTGACTGTATGGACCTCGAAATCCATGCCCCCAAATTATTTTCTCGAAAATCGTGCCTAGAAATATGCCTTGAAAATTGTGCCTGCTATACTGAAAACAGTACCGTACAGACTATACAGACCAATAAATGCTGCTGTCGTCCTCTATTGTCGTGCCCTCTCTTGCTGTCATTTCCTCGAAATGCGTGCCAAGAAAAACTTGCTGCTGTTGGTGTTTTCTCCTCTTTCTCAGGAGAAATATGCTGCTGTCGTCCTCTATTGTCGTGCCCTCTCTTGCTGTCATTTCCTCGAAATGCGTGCCAAGAAAAACTTGCTGCTGTTGGTGTTTTCTCCTCTTTCTCAGGAGAAATGGCTCTGCTCTCACTCAGCGCTTTCCTTCACTCTCTTTCTCAAAAAGTGAGTTATTTTACCTTTCCTTGCCTTTTTGGTGAAAACCCTAGGGTTCTTCTAATCCAACGGTGGAGATTAGATGAGATGAGTGGATGAGATTAAATGCTCATTAAATCTCATATAAAAATTAATTTCACTCACCTCACTTAAATTTTCCAAAAAGTGACTTTATTCTCTAAAGTCAAATTAAATGCTCATCTCAAGTCATTTAATGCAAGGGTCACTTTATTTCCCCCTTTTAAGTGACTAAGGCTAAAGTCACCTAGGGGAACACTTTCCTAAGTACAAAAATCAACACTCCCTCTTACCGAGGAAGGTGTTCTGCACCACTCCCAACTTGTCTCTGAAGAAGACAAACTTGTTCCTTAAAGATTTCGTCAGAATATCTGCAACCTGCACATCAGTGGAAATGTACTGTAATGTCACTGCTCCTCTCTGAACATAATCTTGAATGAAATGATACCTGATCTCAATATTCTTTGACCTGTCATGAAAAACTGGATTCTTAGAGAGCTGGATGCAACTATGATTGTCACAGTAAATCAATGTAGGCCTCAGCTCTTGATCAAATAAATCTACTAGCAACTTGCGAAGCAACAACACCTCGCAACTGGCCTGATTGGATGCCATATGCTTAGCCTCTGCAGAGCTCAAAGCAACAGACTTTTGGTTCCGACTGAACCACGACACTGCTCTCGAGCCCAAACTAAAACAACATCCGGAAGTGCTCTTGTGGTTTGCCACACTGCCTGCCCAATCTGAATTTGTGAAGCCAATCAACTTGATCCCATCCGACCTCCTGTAGTCGAGACCATACTCCACTGTCCCTGCAAGGTAACACAACACATGTTTTGCGGCTACCCAGTGCACTCTGCTAGTCTCAATCATGAACTGACTGAGAGTGTTCATCGTAAAACACAAATCTGGCCGAGAGTTGACCAGATACATCAACGAACCTATGAGCTGATGATATAGTGTAGGATCCACCAACTCTCCCTCAAAAGCATGAAGCTTCTTCTAGTTGGTGACCATCAGTGTCGACATCGGCCTGCAATCCTCCATCTGAAATCTCCTCAGAATATCAATTGCATACTTTCCCTGTCCCAGGAAAACATCTCCAGGCTCCTGCCAAACCTCCAATCCTAGAAAATAGTGTAGTAACCCAATGTCTGCCATCTCATACTCTGAAGCAAGATCTTTCTTGCAAGCTGCAATAGGTCTCTCTCCTGTGATAATCAAGTCATCCAATGAGCGGATCATCTCCAACCATGATGAAATAGAGATTCGGATCTGCTTCACTCTTCTGAAACCCCATTCGCTGCAAGTAAGAGTCAACCCGGAAGTACTAAGCTCTAGGAGCTTGCTTTAGCCCATACAAGGCTTTCTTCAGCCTACAAGCATGAGACTCTCTCCCATTAATCTCAAAGCCCTGAGGCTGCTCAACATAAATCTCCTCGTGAATGATTACATTGAGAAATGCGGTCTTCACATCCATCTGCTGGATCTTCCAACCCATTTCCGCAGCAATGGAAATCAATGCCCTGATCGAAGTATAACGAGCAACTAGTGCAAAGGTCTCATCATAGTCAACTCCCTCAACCTGTGAAAACCCCTGCGCCAAAAACCGAGCCTTGTTCTTCTCCACACTACCATGAACAACACATTTTAGCTTGTAAAGCCAACGAGAAGTCACCACTAACTTCCCCTCAAGTCTCGGAACTATCTCCCATACATTGTTCTTTATGATGGAATGGTACTCATCCATCATGGCATCTCGCCAAACATGATGCTAGGAGGCCTCCTCAAAAGTAGAAGGCTCTGAATCACGTAGACTAGCCACTAATGCCATGCCCAATTTGTTCGACATCTGAATAGTCCTCACTAGCTCCTTGGGTGTCCCAAACTCCTGTGCTTCCTTCAAGGTATCCCGAAGCCACTTAGGTTTGTTCTTCCCTGAAGGATGCTCCCACATTGGTCTGTCCTCATCTGATGAACTACCAGAGGTAGAAGCCCCAGTAACCTGTGAACCAGAAGCTGGAGTACCAACAACTGGTGAACTCTGTGATCCTGAAGCTCTGTACGGTGAACCTGTAACCAGAGACCCAAAACCTTTTGTTGAGCTCCGATCCACTAGTGTAAATTAGACCTTAAGTTTATGTCAATCCGGAGTTTGTAAGACTTAGAGGCATATCCCAAATATAGAGACTCAGAGCTAGACCTAACTGGAAATTCAGTTTACTTATGAAACAAATCTATTGAATGCTAGAATGCTGTAACTTTGAAATGCAAAACCTCCCTTACAGAAGCAACTTCATTTGATCTCTTAGTTTAACCAGCAATTCATATATGAAATATTCTGAGATAAAAAATACTGAACCTAAATCTTAAAAATAGATCACAATACAATGCCTATTATCTCACTGTTGAAAGCAGACAATCATTGATTTCCTTTACAAGAAGACAATTCGCAATGTATAACTATCTTCAGCAGTTCGATATCGAATAAGCAATGCAATCGAAATCATTCCTACAGCATTTAACCATTTAAATAAAAGAGCTCATAACCCTATTCATATAATCTAACTCGTTCTGCAATGTATGAGTAATTAAATAAAGAAAATCGACTTCTACGGGATTCACTAAAACATACCACACGCAATGATGCAGAAATATGTGTGCAGACTTGGCAAAGGGGGCCCTCCAATGCTTTGCTTACACACGCAAAGAAAATCACAGAGCTCTAAAACTCAATCGCATTCACCATATTGAAATGAAGATACACAGTAATTTATTGAATCCTCAGTCTTTATTTCAAAATCATACGTCTATTATCTCAGTAGTTTTTTTTCCTTTGTAAAATCAAATACTTATACAATTCTTTTTTAAAAACTGAAATGCTACAAATCTGGAAGACTCATAATGATATGCTCCTAATATTTTCCTCGACCCTCGAGATCCTCCATTAGATCCATCAAAAATAGGCAAAATCGAAACTGTCCTGTTTTCATGCTAAGTGGTAGCACAAGTGGTCGTCTTTGACCGGCATTGACTCGACACCTGTGAAAGCCATATCATATGTTTGTTAGAAATTTAATCATCCTTGGACATCGAGGATCTTCCTCCCATCTCTCAGTTTGTGCCTAGCTGGCCTGCAAGTATCCAACCTAGGAGAAATTACGGGAAGTTAGCACATTCTGTAATTTTGAATAAAACCTTAATTTAAATGCCTTAAAAATCTCATAATTCAATTTATTAAAAAGCAACAACATTTATACCTTTGACCAAAGTTTTGTGGATGAAATTAAGGTTTTATGGATCAAGTATGAAAGTTTATGGAGAAAACTGGAAGGTATTTAGATGGCAAAATAGGTAAAAAATGGTGCCCAACACCTTTTCCCGAAGATCTTGCTGGCTGAACCACTGAAACTGGTGAACTTGTGCCCATACTGTGTGGTCTAGTAACTCCGGAAACCTGTGAACCTGTCTGCTGCACTGAAGGTACCTGTGAAACTACCTAAGGTGCGGGAACTTGTTGCTCTCCCTGCTCTGACTCTCTAGAATTCCTGAAGGCCCGCTCCTCCCCAAACTTCACTTCTCTTCTCACAACAACTTTCCTCTGAGAATGAAGATAAATACGGAAGGCCTTTGAAGTCTCATCATAGACCATAAAGATGCCCTTCTTTGCGGTGGGCTCCAACTTTGCCCTCTTCTCAGAAGGGACATGAGACTAAGTCAAACAACCAAATATGCAAAAATGGCTAACCTCAGGCTTCTTTCCTGAGAAACTCTGCTCAGGTGTCTTGTTCCCCACGACACGATGGGGACTCCTGTTTTGAAGATAAACAATTGTACTGCATGCCTCTGCCCAAAGGAAGAAGGGAAGTGATTGGTCATGTAACATAGCTCTGGTTGCTCCAACAATAGACCTGTTCTTCATGTAACATAGCTCTGGCTGCTCCAACAATAGACCTGTTCTTCCTTTCTGTCACTCCATTTTGCTCTGGAGTGTATGGAATCGTCAACTGCCTCCTAATTCCCTCTTGTCTACAATATCCATTGAACTCCTTGGAGGTATACTCACCCCCGTTATCCAATCTGGGAGTCCGTTCTTCCTCCCTATCTGGTTCTCCACAAGAGCTTTGAACTCTTGGAACCTTTGCAAGACCTCCTCAGATTTCTTGCTCTTCAGGAAGTAGATCCAGGTCTTCCTAGAATGATCATCGATGAATGTCACATAGTACTCATATCCTCTTAGAGAAACAGATGACATAGGTCCACACAAATCAAAATGTATCAAGTCAAGAACCCCTGCTTACTTGCTATCATTGCTAGGAAAAGCAGTCTGGGTGTACTTTCCCAAAGCACACCCCCTGCAAACATCACTTTGCTCTGTGCTGAACTCTGGCAAACCTGTAACCATATGTCTCAACAACCTCAAAGCTGGATGATGCAAGTGAGCCATCGTCCTATGCCACAACTCACAAAGCTCACTGCCGTTGCTATGTGCCAAGGCATGCTAAGGCTGAAATAAGAGCTTGTACAGTTTCCCACATCTAACTCCAATGGTAAATGAAGCAGATGGTCCTGCAGTCTTGGGAAACACACACACATATCCATCTAGGAAGGACACCCCAAGACCTCGATCCTCGATCATGGAAATTGAAACCAAGTTCTTCTTCAGCCCAGGTGCATACAGTACATCTCTCAAAACCATGGGACTCATGGACTCCCTCTGAAAGGTAATGGTCCCACGCCTAACTGCTCTGATTGCAGATTCATCTCTCAACACTACCTCCACATTAGTCTCTATCTGTGAAAGCTCAGAGAACATCTCTCTAGCACTTGTCATGGGACTCGAATCTCCACTATCAATATACCAAGTGATGGAAGTGGATGCACTGTAAGAATGGTCTGTCAACAAGGAAAACTCCCTCTCTCTATCAACATCCGCATTGGTGATGATGGATGCTCTCTCTCTATCAACATGTCCAGTGCACAGAGAAAACTCTCTTTGAAATCTAGCTGGAAAAATCCTCAACCTTCGTCGAAGCTGTTGTTTGTTGCTGCTTCTTCTTTTTCTTCTTGTTTGGACAATGCCCAACATAGTGCCCCATCTTTTGACAAGCAAAGCACTTCACAGTGCTCAAATCCTTCTTCTGCCCATCTTGCTACTTGGCTCCACCCTTCTTGGAGCCCTTCTTGAACTTCTTCTTCCCCTTCGCTGTCAAAGCCACATCCTCGTCCTCCTCCCTACTAGTAGAAGCACTACTCTGCAAAAGACCCCTTAGAGTCTCCTCCTAAACAAAATCATCACATATCTTGTCCCAAGTAGGTAAGTTCTCTGTAATGTTCTGTTATAAAAAGGGAATAACTGAGGACTAATAGCAATAGGAGCAGAAAGGTACATCAATTCAATATTATTAAGTCATCAGTGTAGTAAGAAGGCCATAAGAGGTCATATCATAAAGCATGCAGAGCATGCATGCCTTATTTTAGTGTTAAAGTCAACATGAAATTAGAATCGCATGCATCCAAAAGTGAAGCGTATACCCTAAAAGTGACATGCAAACCCTAAAAGCACATGCTATTTTATTTAAGAAGGTTTATTGGACCAAAGAGAGTATCTATTGTTATTGTTGATTGACTTTGGAGTTTCGAGCAGTAACATAGCGTGCAGTCGCGGCAGTTGGGGTTGGAGACGGTGTCTTCAACTAGCGAGGGTTTGGCAGTGAGATATCTGCCCTAGTCTCTTATTGGGATAGATCATCCTGGTTTGTCCATTGCATCCATCATATACTACAGTATTCGGAGATCCAACACATTTCGAAGGGTTATTAGCAGATCCACGTTTTGCAGCTGGAAGTAGCAGGGAAAACATTGAAGGATTCACTGGGACCACAAAACCCAGTCTTTCCTCCGCATGTTAGCTTCCTCTTTCTTAGCAGGCTATCCTACAGTATGCAGTGATTATCAGCCATCAGTTTGCACACCTGGAGCAGCGATCAACCAAAGAGATCAGTTGGGGGCGTGAGTAGTAGAACTGCTAATCAATTCGCTAGGGCACTTAAAGGTAGCCAAACCTCCGCATGTGCCAGGCCATCTCTCTGGCATTAGCAGACGGACAAGCTCAGAAAGTTTTAGCCCGAACGATCCTCTCCTACAAAAACGTCACCTTCAATCTGGAGGGTTTTTATGGTACTGCGGGGTAGTAACAGCGGAGGAAACGAGCATTATTAGACCACCCATCCGGATCCTTATGCATGCAGCTATCTCTGGAGTCATTATCAGCCAGAATATCAGTGGTCAGTGTTAATTTCTCTCTGCAAAACCCTAACCCTAATTCAGCTACATTTTAGGGCATTTTTGCATGGCGAGTTTGTATGCACAGTTATTTTGCAAATTTGTATGAGATTGAGTGTGTGAGTCAGCACTATCATAGAACATTAGAGAATACCAGTATTTGGAATATTACATTCTCCCTAGCTACCAAAGCCTCCACAAACACAACCCAAGGCTTTGAAACCCCATTCAAAGTTGTCTGCACTAGCTCTGCATTAGGAACGACCTCCCCAACTGCTGCAAGCTCATCTCTCACCTGAGAGATCCTAGTAAGGTAAGATATCGCAACCTCCCCTTTGGCCATTTTGATACTCTTCAGCTTCTCCCTCAAAACCATCTTCCTATTCTCGTTTGAGGTCTGAAACAATCCGGTCAAAGCATCCCACATTTGAAGGTGGTAAGGGCTGCTCCATCAGTGGTAGGGGGGATAACAATAAGGACTGCTATAGTGTTATGAACCACCTCATCCCACAACTCATTCTCCTCCAATATCAACATGATCCTAGCTTTCGACGGAATAAAATTCCCAACACCATCAAGCCTATCCTCCATTCTAAGTCCAGTGGAAGTCATATTTTGCAAAGTTCAAGTTTCAACTAAACGCTGCTCACTGTCAAAAGAAATTTTCCAAGTTCTGGAAATTACTTTCTGTCTGCAAAAATTTAATTTTCTGCCCAACCACGCTTTGATACAATAAATTTTTCTCAGTTTTAGCCACCGGTTTAAATGTCAAAATATTCATTGTTTAATGCCCAACCCAGATTTTAATGAAGGTTGGAAATTACAGAAATTTTCAGACTGATAAAAACACTGCTGAAACTCACATTTAATGACAAAAAACAATGTTAAATGCACACCATAAAATTTTTGACTCAAGAATTTTAGGCAAACTTTTCGAGGAAAAACTCACAAGGGGAAAACTTGTTAGGAGAAAGAGATTTTTCTTTTCAGGAAAATATTACAGCAAAACTCAGAAAATTTTTTAGACCAACTTATTTCAACCGGATGAAAATTTTGTGCCTTGTTTTCCGTGCTAAATAGGAAAAATCAAATTAATAAATTTTCTGTTTTTTGACTCGATTTCCATGCTGCTGTACGGGTTGTACGGAGCTCGAAAACCGTGCGCAAATAATTTTTTTTTCTCGAAAATCGTGCCCATAAATCCGCTTTGAAAATCATGCCTGCTGTACTGAAAACTGTACCGTACGGACCAACAACAAATGCCGCTGTCCTCCTCGATTTTCGTGCCTCTTCTTGCTGCTGTTCTTTCGTTGAAATGCGTGCCAAGAAAAAACTTCTTGTTGCTGGTGTTTTCTCCTCTTTCTCAGAAAAAATGGCTCTGCTCTCACTCAGCTCTCTCTTTCTCAAAAAGAGAGTTATTTTGCCTTTCCTTGCCTTTTTGGTGAAAACCCTATGGTTCTTCTAATCCAACGATGGAGATTAGATGAGATGAGTGGATGAGATCAAATGCTCATTAAATCTCATATTAAAATTAATTTCACTCACCTCACTTAAATTTTCCAAAAATTGACTTTAATCTCTAAAGTCAAATTAAATGTTCATCTCAAGTCATTTAATGCAAGGGTCACTTTATTTCCCCTTTTTAAGTGACTAAGGCTAAAATCGCCTAGGGGAACCCTTTCCTAGGTACAAAAATCAACAGTGAGTACTATATATCTATACATATATAAATTTTTATAATTATAAATTTATAAATTATAATACATATGAGATTTAAATAATTTTCATTGTACATATCTATTCATGTGCATCCATGTGAATCCAAACCATTACACACAAATATGCAAAGTTTCTCATGTATATAGCAAGGATGGATACAACTAAAAAAGCATAAAGTACAATTCATATATGACCCAAAATACATAAACAAAGAGGCCAAATGTCCTATAGAGTCCAAAAAACTTCATGCGACAACTAATAATTACATATTAAAATCCTTGCCTATTTTGGGATTCTATTAATCAATAGCACCTTGAGACGCCCTCTCCTCTAGGATCTAGCCCATGCGTCTACCTCTAATCTTGAAGTTGGTCCTCCAAGGACATTAGTCAACTGCCTAAAGTTAAAATGAAACTCTCTAATCGAAGTGTTAAGATAACGCAGAAAAAGCTTCCCATGCTTAATAAGTGATTTTGCTTGAGTGAAGGGTACATTTTTGTTAATGTCATGACAAAGGAGTTCGACAATATGCACCACCAACATCAAGGTAGAGAGGTTGATGTGCTTGATTAAATGCCAATCCCATAGCCTCATACATGATAGAATTTAGTGGAAACATTGCAATCCTGGAATCCTGAAAACTGGTAAGTCTATTGAATTTTGAATGGGATCTAAAATTCTACTTTTTACATATGAAGTCAAATGAGGTTGGAACCACTCTCAAACATTTTGAAACAATTAATGGTAATGTTCAAAATTTAAAGTAAAAGGATAGAAAATGAAAGATAAGGAGAATGCCACTTTTACTTTACGAATATAATATTACCATTTATTATTGCTTCTTTAATGCCACTTGTACAAAATTGGTTGGGCTCGTACTAAACTGGTCCCCAGATATCTTCAAAACAGGGCTACCCCATAAAAACTGGTTCCCGGGCTTCCACAAAACATGGGTACCTTGTCCCCTTTGCAATCAATGCCCCTTGAATCTGTGACAAATGTCTTAGGTACTTTGGCCAAGTTTCGGGTACGACAAGGTATGGTAGGTGACGTGGGGACGGGTATCTAGTACAGGGACACATACCCTACCCCTGAGTAGGGGGTACCCATGTTACTTAGATTCTGAATGGGATCTAAAATTCTACTTTTTCCATATGAAATCCAATGAGGTTGGTGTTAAAGTTACTGCAATTGCGAGACCCATTCCCAAGGAGGATTGTACCCTAGTCAGTTAAGTAGGGTTGGCTAAGACCCTAGAAGGTACCCTAGGGCCCCCAGTAGTCTCCTTGGGTTTTTGGTCTGGGAACACGCAGGTTGATGCCATGGAAAAGCCCGTAGCATGTGGCTAGGTCCCCTATATGCCTCTAGGGTATTATGGTGTGGGACCAAGGACACGATGTCCAAGTAGAACCTGTAGGTAGAGGCATAGACATATTTTGGTCTGGGACCATGGACATGATGTCCAAGTAGGTCCTGCAGGTAGTTGATCAACTTTCAGTCTGGGATTGAAGCTCAGCTTAGTACTAAGGACCATTCTTCGGGAGAATGGAGGACCCGGTTAGGGTCCAAGAGTTGATCAAAATGATTCAGTTTGGAACTGAAGCTCAACTTAGTAATGAGAGCCATTCTCTGTGAGAATGGAGGCACCTGGTCAGTTACCAGGAATTTGATTAAGTCTGGGACTGAAACTCAGCCTAATCATTACTGCTAGGTTGCTTCTCAAGGGACTGGCCACCCCTTGATGATGTCACTAGCCTTACCCTTAGGAGTAGTATTGAGGACCAAAGAATCGTACCATTCGGTTTGGATCTTTCCCTTATATAGTAATGATAAAATATATAAAACAATGTACCTTGAGAGAGAGAAAAGATTACTGGTCTTGTTTGTCCACCTTATATGGTTCACCTTGATCTTGTGGGTTCACCTTGATCTTGTGGGTTTGTGGGTTGTTTTGTTGTGCCCCCTGTGTTGACTCATGGTCCTTTATCTTACTTGGTCCCAACACTCTTATTGTGTGTGTACCCTTGTCATGATGACTCTCATCTTATAGGTTTCGTTGGTACACTATTCTGTATGTTGGACCATTTACTATATGAGCTTATTATAAATGTTTACTTTATGGTTTTATTAATAAGACCTTTATGGTTTTATCTATAAAGACCTTTGGTCTATTTTATCTTTGTGATTAAACCTTTGGACTATTTATTTGTTTTATGCTATGACCATTGGTTTTTTTTTATTATAACCTTTGGACCTTTTGATTTTTGACTTGGACCATTTTATTAATTTTTAACCTTATAAATTAAAGGCTTAATGAAAACATGATACACATCGAACTGCTTCCTTGCTTGCTCCTCGCGTGACTTTGCTCTGCGTGCTTCCTCAACTTCCCGTGTGATTGAGTTCTTCCGTGGTTGCCTTCTTTTCTCCGCGAAGATCACTTCTCTGGTGAACCATATTGAGTCGTGCTTCTTTTGTTAGCTGTGACCCTTGCTAGTTGCGTGGTTGTTCTCTCCTTGCTTGCACCTGCATCGTGACTCTGCATGTGGGTTCCTTTTTGTACTCCGCGTGATTGAGACATCCTGCGACTTTTGGCTATCCCGTGTCTCACCGCAAACTTACAACAGCGTGATCCTTCTCTCGGGTGGCTGCTATTTTTGCTCTGCGAATGACTCGCATGACTCTCTCCTCCGCGTGTGACTGACCAAGTTCCCTCTGCCTGCGTGCTTGGGCTTTCCATCGGTTCTTTCGCATGGTCGCTGCCTAGCTTGTCCGTAGCCTTCTTTCGCGTGATCGCTACCCAGCCTGTCCGAGGCCCTCTTCTTGTGTGGTCTCTGTGCAACTTGTCCGTGGCCCTCTATCCCGTGGGTTCCTCCGCGTGGTCTTGATCATGACTATCCACGTCTTCCCTAGCGTGATTGTGGGTAGATCTTTGTTATGTGGACTGTGGTGTTTTCCTCCACCGTGGGCATGACTCTGTTTCCTTGGGTGAACCGTGGGTCCTTCCCCAGTGTGATCGTGATCTGTGCTCTTGTATGGACTTTGGGGTTTTCCCCAGCATGATCGTGAGCTTCACCTTATGTGTGAACTGTGGTTTTTCAACATGATTGTAACAACATGACTGTGTGTCTTTGCACTATGTGACTGCATCCTTACTCAGCATGACTGTGTGTCCTTTGTCTGCATGACTGTACTGGGTATCACTGTGCTTGTTAACTAAGAGGTCTGGGTCAGAATGCTTCTGCTTTACACCTTTTAGGCTCTCTCTCAAGGTATGTAAATTGTTTGCCTAGTTGACTTGTTCCTTAGGTGACAAGATCAACCTAAGTATCTGATTATAAGGCTGATTCAAATATTGGTTATGATTTCTTACTGCTGGTATCTACTGTACATTATTTTATTATGTTGTTACTGTACTTGGCATTTGATGTTTCTCAAGGATCAACATTAACGCAGTGACTAATGGAGCGTTAAGTCGAAAGATATGAAAATTATGTTTTTGTTTTATTACAGTTTAAATTTTATTAAGTAGTACTATTCTGAATCTAAGTTTATATGTTCATGCATTAAAGTTTACTACTTGTGTTAAAACTCCTCTAACCCTAAAATTTCAACTGTTGGAACCACTCTCAAACATCCTGAAATAATTAATGGTAATGCTAAACATTTAAGTAAAATGGTAGAAAATGAAAGATAAGGAGAATGCCATTTTTTCTTGAAGAAAATTTAATAGTGCCAATTAATGATAGATAGCTCATCAAATACCAAAGTCTGAAATAAAAAATTATTTTCTATATATAAGTAGTTTTTTTTTCTATAGATTTTTTTTCTTCCAGAAATCTAGAGGGGGTCTCTAGTTGTCCCGCTTTTCGGGACTGGGTGCCCAGACGTGCCCCTTCTTGTGAAATTCGTCCCACATCTTGGCAGGACGTTTCACCTTGCAGTTTGGGGAGTTTCACAAAAAGGGGGATGTGGAGAAACCTTTCACCAGGTGCCCCCTCATTTTGAAGACGTGGGAATCGTAGGGGGCACACCCCCGACCCTGTGGGACTTGTTCCTGTGGAACACTGAACTATTGGAATGTGCAGTCTTTTCTCTAGTCTTTATTTTGCTACTAGTGAGCTAGAAGATAGCATAAATAGAAAGTTAGGTACATGGTAAAAATAATCTTCTTGGTGGTTCTTCAAAGAGTATGAACCATCAAGAAATCAATATTTAACTACAACATGGAAAACCAAGTAAAGATAAGAACATTTGCAAACTAGAAATGGGTCTTTGAACCTCCAACACTTCAAACTAATTACATCAAGCTATATTGAACCAATTAAACATAGCAAAAATATATTGAGGGTGTTAAACCTTTAAGGTTGTCTAGAGGAGTTGGTTACAGTTTTTTTCATCTCTATGTCCAAGTAGCTTGAAAATGGCTTGAAGTTTGCACTATGATGTATCAACATGGTTGAATAGCTCCTAGGTCCCAAAAGTTGAAGGGTTGAAGGGTCCCACAGTCCATTGTGCCTTATTAGTTATTAGTCTCAGTGCGTGAAGGCTTTGGGAAACCATTGACATCTTGACCTAACACCAAAATACTTTGTAAAATGCCACTAAGCTGGAATTAGGCATTGAAAGGAACCACCTTTTAATATGTAACCCTAATAGGCTTCCCCTAGCACACAAAAAGTGAGGTGATTTCAGTGAAACATTTTCCACACAAAATGTGTTGGATATCTTGCTTCCACATACTCTCTCATTTGCACTACAAAACTATTAATCAGATAGCCTTTAGTTTGTTTTCCACACCATTGAGGACATTTTCGATCATATTGTAGGTAACAGCAAAATGCCTATCCAGATGATGCTTATTCCCAAAGGGGCTATCTTCAAAAAGGCTTGAATAAGAAACGAATAGCCATTTGTTCAAGGCTGTCCTTCTTCATTATGTTGTCTTCATTGATGAGGCCATCATCCCTCACCAGGACTCCCTTATTAAGGAGGTAATCCTTCTGTACTAGGACTCTACTTCAGATGAGAGATAAGAGGTTGCTTTCTAGGGATGTCTACTGTACCCCTGGTTTGCAGAGAAAGTCACTTTGTGTTAGTTGAGTTATGAAACAGAGCCTGCACTTAGATGTTGTCGTCGATAATAATAGCAGTTTGTTCTTGACAAAAGGAGCAAAAAGCGGATTGCGATGTGTGTGTAAGAATCAGTGTTGCAAATATCTTCGATTTCTCTCGATATTTCCGATTTCCCTCGAGTTTTTCGTGTTGCTGATTTGTTCGATATATACATAATTCTTTAGTTCTAAGTTTATTTTTGCTGATATTTACATAATTCTTTAGTTCTAAGTTTATTTTTGCCAATATTTTTCGATAATTCCCGATATTTTCCCCGATGTTTCCGATAAATTTCTTTCCAAACCCTCGGCGATATATTCCCCGACACGATGTTTGCAACATTGGTAAGAGTAACATTTATTTCCTCTAGTGGATGGTAAAGAGAAATTGGTGGTTACAGGAGAGGACCTAGAGAAACAAGAAGGTGAGCAACAAATTCATTATGCTTTATCTGCTGATTTTCATGAAGAGAGGAAACCCTTTTGGAGGTTGAAAATGAACTAGTGAAGTGGGATGATGCTTTCTCAAAGAAGCAAACACAAACTTTGATATGTTGAATCACCAAGACGTGGAAGAAGTTACTTTGATGCGCATACAAAGTTCCATGTCAACTGTGGATGGGTGACTATTTAACCAAAACTGACTTTTAACTGGTCGACACAAGGTTGCGGGGAACCGCCTCCCCCCCCTCGCTTTTCCTCCGGAAGCTCGCTTTGGAAGGAAGTGCTGCGGGAGCTAACTGGAAGTGCGCTACCTGGATAGCTCCCGATCCAGATTGATTTCTGAAGCGCGATTCCTCCTTCAAAATTTCGCTTCCTGCTCTATCCAGAAGTGCACTCTTCCTTTGCGCTTCGTCGACGCTTCCATCGCGTCCTCCCATGCTTCCGGCTTCGCTCCCGACGCTTCCATCAGCGCTTCCCGTTGCTTCCATCAGCGCTTGCCCCATTAAACGAAGCCCACGGCCCGCGGAAGAGAGGAAAGGGACATGGTTTGGTTTTTGGAGGGAAGGAGGAGGGCTTTATTACAGTGACTTATAAATGATTCAATACATTTTGATAGCAACGTGTGGGTGGCATAATTTGGAAACATGTTCTAATCCATGTCACAAGGTTCGGGTTTGTGTTCGGGTTCGATGACCTTCAGGTTCGATTCGGGTTCGAATTTTTCGATGAGGTTCGGATGAGGTTCGACATAGGTTTGTCTATATACATTTTTCAAATATATATATATATATATATATATATATATGTAAATTTTATATCATATATTCCAATTTCCAGATATAAAATTTACATATTAATATAATTTAATAAACATTATAAACATATTCAATTCACATATATATGTAATAAAAATATTTAATACACATATAAGTTATAATCATATTAATATATTTTAATAAACATTATAAAAACGTTCAATTCGCATAGATATATTTTAAAAATATTTACCACTTATAAGTTATAATATTTTTAACCTAACACGTCAACACTAAAACGGTTCAGAAGTTACAACCTGTCGAATGTGTGAGAAAGCTATGGTCATTCTCGCTGTTTCCGGAAGCTCACTGCAGATGTGTGGTAATGATAAAGGAAAGAGGCCCGAAGTAGATAGAAAGACGCGACTTCCGGAAGCAGAGACCCTGTGCAAGGGAGGAGAGAATAGAATCGAGGGCAGAACTGATTACAGGCGAACCTCGAGGACAGAACCAGTTACAGGCGAACCTCACAGCCGAAAATGGCAAATTCGAAAACCATGTATAGCTGGCGAATTTAATGCCGAACCTCAACGAATTCCAATTTTTTTTTGAGGTTCGTCGAATTTTGAACCTTGTGACACTGGTTCTAATATATATTGCTGTTCTCTATCTGCATACAAAGTACTAATTTCCTTTGCTGCAAACATATTGTACTGGTTTTGATCCTGAAATAGTACTATGCCAATTTGATCTGACAAATGCATTAGATATCTGATTTACATTTCATGTTCTGCTCACTTGATTAACTGCCACATATCAGCACCAAGTTAACTTATGATGAACTACACCTAATGTGGATGCCAGTCCTCATTGTTAATACTTAATATCACTGATAACTACTGATGTTAATAGCTTACATTGATGCTGGTATAAACTGTTACTTGCTGCTAGTAGTTGCTGATGATAAATAACCATTTGGACTTTTGAAATACACTGTAACAGCGACATAGTTATGATATTTGACTAAGTTACTGTGGTCTGGGACACTTACTGATTTTGTAAAGACTCTGGTCTATGCTATTGCTTTATCGTTAGTCTTTAACTCTATCTATAGGGTTTTGATACTGATTTATGCATGACTTTGCAGATTTTGATTATAGATCAAGTTATTTGTTAAGATCTGATTAAAAAGCTAACGTACAGTAGTAAACCTTTGCGATTGGGCATCTAGATTCTATACTGGCACTGATCATTTACTACAGAATTGACATTTATTGATATTTTCCTTTATATCTACTTTAACTATACTATTTGACCCATAGTTTTAAAAATCGGAATCGGAATCGGAATCAGAATCGGTCAAGGGTCATCTCGGAATCGGAATTGGAATCGGTAATGAATTGGTCATAAATCGACCGATTTGAATTTAATGAATTGGTTTGCTAAAAAATACATAAAATATTTAAATTTTAAGGAAAACAACATTTTCAAGATTATTATCCATGATTCCACTCAGCATTGTCTAGAATCCTCTCAGCACTTTTCACTGTCCACTCAGCAGCAACACTGTCCACTCAGCACTACCACTGTCCACTCAGCAGTAGCACTGTCCTCTCAGCACTACCACTGTCCACTCAGTCACTCGGAACTCCACTGTCCACTTAGGCTTCTGCTGTAGCAAGTTAGCATCTCCACTCTAGACTCCAAACATCAAACAAAAAGTGAGTGAGTGTCTTCAACTTGTTATTATTTGTAGTTGGGTTGGGTTAGGGATTAGCCTTTAGGTTAGGTAGAAAAACAAAAGTTAAAGGTTAAAACAATAAAAGATAAATAAAAAATGACAAATCGCTGAGATGGGTTGTAACCGGCTGGTCAGGATCGGAACTCGGCCGGTCAGACCGGTTTGTTACCGAACCGGACCGGTTTGGTGACTGAACCGGCCGGTTCTGTAACAAACTGGTCACCGATCCGGTTTGCCTACAGGTTTGGCACCAAACCGGTTCCGAAACCGGTCAGACTGATTTTTAAAACACTGATCTGACCCCATTTTAAGGCACTGATCTTGGTTATAGTATCGTAGAGAAACATATGATAACTTCAAACTTGAATTGCACTGGGGCACTGATTTTGTGAAAACTAAAGTGGCACTGATCTTGATAACTAGATGTTATGGATAATGGACCTATGTTTGAATGTTGATGAATTCACTAGTATATGATAATTGATTGAATCATTGATGGTTGATGAATGATGTTATATGGTATTATGATTTATGATGTTATGGTTTATTTCATGTTTTTATGCTTTCCATGACTAGTTCAACATTCTACAAGCATTTGTTGGCATATATGCATCAAAATATATTAAATATATATTATATAAAAAACGCTTCCGAAACGCTTCCAAACCGGAAGCTTCTGAAAATTTCGCTTCCCGCTCCCGCTCCCACTCCCAAGTAACCTTGGGTTGACAAGTCAATGGTCATATAAAAGGATGGTGACATGATTTGTACTTCATTAACCTCGCTCGATACAGTTCACTTCTGGTTGCTGATTGAAGACTTTATGTTGGAGCAGGCTGCAAGCATCTTGCTTCTCTTATGACTTTTTTTGATGTGGAACAATATTTTTTTTTGTAATATGACCATTACAGAAAGGTCTTAGATATAGTGGTTATAATTAAGACTTAGGTGTGCATTAGATGTATAATTAAGGCAATTAAATGTAGTCATTAAAAGATTAAGTATTTGGGAATTACATAATTAAGTCCTCTCTCTCCTACTATATAATGAGATAGTGTCACTCAATAAGGTAGCAGTCTATTCTTTCTTATTCTATGTGCATCCTGTCTATGCTCTTGTGTGTGTAAAATCCGACAAAACCTTGATCAACATAGTCAAATGATTAAAATGTAAGGAAATATTATTTCAAAAGTCAAAAGGTAATTTGTCGATAAAGAAATCTCTACAGGCTTGGTTGAATTTAAAAAATGATTTGTAGCTAGCGAGAAAATTTTATTAATTGATAAATCAATAGAGATATTAATACTCTATTTTTGCAATGCATGCCTTAAACTTTTCAATAAAACCTTGTTGTGATCCTAATCAGGAGAGCTGTTTCTCTGATCAGTCAACTTATCAACATTCTTCTGACAAAAGATGATATCATTGTTTTTGAGTGCATATCATCATTTCTTGTTCTATCACATTTATTATTGTTTTGTAGCCCCTTTGGATTATTTTACCTTGTGGCATGTAATCCACCAAATTCACTTAGGTGTTGAACCTGGTCTCATGTCTATTTGACATGCCATTCAGGTGAGGTAAACTGCAGCAATAATGGAACCTTGGTGAGCCATTTATCACTCTGTTACTTCACAAGTGAACGATGTCCCCATTGGCTGCGTGTCCCTTTCTTGAGTTTGGTATTGCCAAATGTCTTGTTAGTTGCTCTGACATTGAAGTCTCCTTCTTTTCCTGTTTGTGCATTCCATGGTGACATGTACTATTTTTTTCTAGTGATTAATGTTATTGCCTATTTCAATTTTTTGACTGCACATTTTTATTTAACTAGTTTTTGTTGTTTGTTTTGACCATCAGCCCAATCCAGGATTTCCCTTGACACATCAGCGGAAAATCGCCTGCTCGTTCAGGGATCTGGCTCTGTTCCAAATTTTTCAGATATCCATAACTTCATTGCAACAGCTAAAAAATGATGGTATGTTCCTCTCTGTTAATTTTTGAAAAAGTAAACTTTGGTACATAATTGTGTCTTTTGTAAAATATTAAAATCAATGTTGTAGATATGCTTGTATCATTTGCCAATTGTCCTGTTATTAATATGTGTTATGCAAATCAACATTCATCGGAATTGATTACTTTGCAGTTGATGAGAGGCTGAAAGACCAAGCACTTTCTCTTGCATTGAAATGCTTATCTTTTGATTTTGTTGGGACATCTTTGGACGAAAGTTCTGAAGATCTTGGCACTGTTCAGGTATCAAGTCTAGATTTGTATGGAAAAATTGTTACTAAATGCTTGTAAGCTCTTAATCTATTTTCCAAAGTGAAGCTTACATTATGAAAACTGAATCAGATTCCTTCCTCCTGGAGGCCCACTTTGGAGGACACATCAACCTTGCAGCTATTTTTTGATTATTATGCTATCACAAAGCCTCCTTTATCAAAAGAGGTTTGTGCTTTCATAACACTAGGTTTAGTTTTTTACTAAATGTATTTTTGTACTGCTGATATTTATAATTCTATATTTAATTGATGTGGCATTACTTTTTAGCAATTGAGGTGTTTCTGTGATGTATATATCTGTTTTGTTCCCTTTAATTGAATATAGTAATAGGAATTAGCTAGGATTATTTTCAAGAGCATATTATCTTAATTACTTTGGTGCACATGGGTTTGCTTTATAACATTCTAACATTTATGCTCTTATCAAAGAGCCTTGGAAATATCCATCTTTGAAGAGATTTTGGAAATGTTCCTTGCTGGTTTTTTTAATGTCTTCAAAAGATCAGGCCTTGGACCCATCAAGGAGACCAATCTCTCAAATAGTTTTATAAAATTGGCATAATTGTGAATGAATGTAATATTTTTATGCTCCTCTTCAGACCAAGTGGATCTATTTTTGAGCCCCCACTCTACCTCCTCTCTGTCCAATAGTGCCTTTTTATTGTCTTCCAAGTGTTTTTAAAGCTGCTTCTCTTCATCATTGACAACCTGTGACATTGCTTTCAAAGAGAGAGGTTATGTCTGCTTCTACCTCTTTTAGATCTGCTTGATTTTCCTCCTTTTTTTTTTCCCTTGCCCACACTAAAACTAGCTTTGTAAATCGTTTGAGAGTAGAAGGAGATTGAAACATAGCTGAATCACTTGGAGAGGTATCCTAATATTTCCAATCTATTGTAATAAACAGTCTGAAATTCTCCTCAGCCAAGCAATCATGATTAAATTTAAAATGAGCTGGTAGTTTTCGTCTGTTTCGTAGAAGGATGGGTAGATGAACAGATGAGCTGTAATAACCCACCCAAGACTTGCATCTTTCTACCTTCATCATTTTTTCTGTCATTAAGAATCTGTCCAGCCTTTTTGAGATGCCTTTTGTTCTCCTCTTTGAATTCCTTTGGGTTGGGACTGATTGTACAGGCTCAGTGTCAAAGAGATCTGATTCTTCAAAGAAATGGATGTAGTATTCCAAAGGATAAAATCTAGCCACTTCTCCCCAAACCTCCTTGAAGAAAGAGTCCGATTCAAATCCACACCTACAAAGAGATTATCATCTTTCAGTGTTTCCTGCTCTTTGAGTTGATTCCAAAAAGTCCTATCCCCAAAAGGCTGATATATGATAACAAATTTGGAAACTTTCCTTAAATTTTTGGCTTCTCATTCAAGATTGATACCTACAGAAAATATGAGCTCTGGCATTAATACTTGTATTCTAACCTGTCACCAACCTCGCTGATTGATGGGTTTAGGGTGGTCTGACCCTTACACAATTCGACAACTCTGCTCATCACTCAAAAGAACATATTGCCTTGTGTCATCAACAATGACGAACATAAAAATGAAGAATCCCGAGAAGGCATTACAAGCCAGAACAAAGTCATTGTTCTTTATAACACATTGTTCTTAGTAACACAGTTGTGGTTTACTATTCTCATCTCATAGTTTAGTAAGTGTCATATGTGATTTTCCCCACCCTTTATGTTGCTTGCTCATATTTGTTTATGCCTATCCTTTCCTTTTTTTACTTCTTTGTTTTAGGCTATATAATAACTTTCTAAGTGGAGATGTTTCTAATACAGAGTTTAAAGAATGAGATGACACCCTAGGGGGTCAACCTTTTAAAATACTGGCAGATGGATGATTAGAATAATTGGAATTTAAAAGCCACGATAGATAGGGACTTTTAAAAATCTTGCGGAGGCTTGATTTCAATTGTCAGAAAGGGTTTCTGGAGCTTTCCAGAATGGATGGGTAAATGGTGGGATCAAAGTGAGGTTGCAGTATATCTTTGGTCATTTAGCTTATCTACCTCTGTCAAACTATTGTTAATGCTTGTCAGTTGGCTTGTTGAAGTTTAATAGGATATAAGATCTGTAGTATAAAACCAGCATTCTGTAACCATCCAGAATCGTTGGGTAGACGGTGAGATGAAAGGGATGTTTTTTTTGAAGAAGACAAAGGGGAGATTTTAGTGGTCAAGTCTTTTTCTCCGAGGGAGGTTGAAGTATCGCTTCAGTCATTTAGCATATCTACATCTATCAAACTATTGTTAATGCTTGGGAGTTAGCTTGTTAAAGTTTAACAGGATATGGGATCTGTATTCTAAAACCGGCTGTCAAAAATAAATGCTGCACAGTGGAGATTCAAATGATGAGCTATAGAGTAAGCTGAGATAGTCATAGTTTCAGCATTAGCATGTATATGTTTGGTGAACCTATTTTTAGACTCTTTATTCAAGACACTAAAACACTCATGAGAGCGATTAAAGTAGCATAAAATTTTAAAGAGGCATCAATCCTTGTAAAGATTAAACTTATAGTTAGTCACAGGAAAAATACTAATTGATTTTCTGTCCTAATTGTTCCTATATAAGAATTCCTGAACTTATTAATGTAGCGTTGGCATAATGTTTGTAAAGAATTGGTGATGTGATTTCAACAAGTTTTGGCTTCCAAATCTCTCTTAAATAATCTTGATATGTTAATAGCAAGCATCATATGTTATAAGGGAAAACCGCAAGCCTTGTTTGAAATAATTGATAAATGTGAATATTGATGGTGACATTGGGTGAGGCTGAGCAATGTAGAGGTTCATTTGTGAGAGTGATAGATATGTAGCATACATTCTAGTGATGCTTCTTGCAAATGTTAATTGGGATTAGGGTCTTAACTTTGTTGAACTCACTCGTGCAGTTTCCTAGTTCAGAAGTGTTCTTGCAATTGCATTTTGCTTCTGTGAAGTTGTCATAACATAAAACCTGTTATGAGTGATGCCTTTGTTCTTTAAATTTATGTTATCCAATTGCTGTAAAATGACTAGGCCTGTGAGTTGAATTTGATGGTTGCTAATGAGACTATGCTTTATATTACAAATCAGGCTCTTGAGTGTCTGGTGCGTCTTGCTTCTGTCCGAAGGTCTTTATTCTCAAATGATGCAGAACGGTCTAAGTTTCTTGCACACTTAATGACTGGGACAAAAGAAATTTTGCAAACAGGGCAAGGTACAGAGTATTGAAAAATGAACTCATCTTTGACATGATTTTTTACCTTTTTGCTAGCTTGTGATGGAAACAATGGATGATGCTTTACTGTAATTACATTGATATATGATCATTATTTATTGTCAGTTTACATTAATGTGCTATAAATATAACTAATTTGTATTGTTTGGCTTACGAATTGATTTCAAAGGAATCATGTGTAACAAATTGGTAGCTATTTAAGGCCTATATGATAGTTTTTACACACACAAGACCCTCGATAGGAATGCACATAAAAGAAGAGAGAATAGATTGATTCATTATTGAGTGATGCAATGTCTCGTTACATTAGGAGAGAGAGCAGTTATGTAACTCCCCAAAACGTATTCTTTTAATGAATACACTAATTATCTCAGAATTACATCACTTTATTTTAAAGACACTAAGTTATGTTTTTCTATACATTCTCAGTACTCCTAACTCTGAATTATGACCATGATATATAACAACCTGCCATAATGGTCATATTACATAATATTTAATTTTTCAAATACAAAAACAAAATCTCTGTACAAGAAAGATGTTTGCAGCGCACTCTAAAATATAGCCTATAATCAACATATGGAGGTGAACTAAATCTGGCAAAGTTGGTGAACTACAAATTGCGTTACCATCCTTTTGTCTGATCATGACTCACTGTCTGGATTTATCTGTGCCCATGTCTAACTTAAGGATGAAGGAGACATTACCACCCTTTTGTCAACATTAGCATTGCCATATTTTGTAGTTCATGCATCCTTTCCTAAGGCAATCTTGTCTTGGCAGTTTTATTAAAACATTCCAAGCATTCTCTGACTCCATGCTGTAAACATTTTGCTGTTAATTTCTAATTTCCTTTCAACATAAGATGGGACAGGCCCACCATTTTTTTTTAAGTATAAAACAAATTCTCAATTGCTACTATCGCTGAATGATTGACAACCCTACTATTGTCCCACACACCAAAACCACAACTATAGCGCAATGATTATTTTGACATTATCAAACATTCTTTCTACCTATTGCTATAATCATCCCCTTATTGGTATAATGGCATTAAGTCTCCTTTCATAAATAAAATTTGAGATAATTCTTCACTTAAAAACTGATAAATGTTAAATACAACAGGAAAGCATTGTCACATTGAAACTGCAGAGACATCTTATGTATTTGGTTGGGTTTGTTTCTCTCATTGGGTCGACCCCCTTATTATTGCATTTGACTAACTACAGGTAAGTTTCACTTGCTAGGTTAGCTCTTTACTGATCAGATTCTCTTACTAAGAAATACGAGTTTGTTCATGATGTCACTCTTCACTGGCCATATTCTCCTTGCTAAGGAGTCAGGACTATGTGTTCGCTTGTGATGTCACAGGTACTATGCACTTTTTAATATCCTCACGTCTTTGTGTAAACTCACTATGCTTGACGGATATATTCCTACGACTTTGTGTATTGATTAGGCTTTGACAATGCTCACAATCATGTCTCTATTCATTGAGTGAAGCAGATGACCTCTAAGTCAATCTCAATTCCCATCTGGTGTCATCTGGTGGTTGCAACCAAGGGTCATCACACATTTTTCAGATCACATAAATGGTGACTTGACTCATGAACACTCCCCACATTGACGAATATTCCTTTCCTTTCATTGTAAACTTTTTTGCGATTTCTCATGGTCCTATAGGCAGAAAACATGGGTATATAATATCATGAAACATGACTAGAAGTTGTTATTGCTCATAGGAACTTTTTATGCAACTACCCCTTTTTGTCATTCGGGGACGATCTCATATTGGTGACTAACAAAAGTTTGTCTAGAGAGTAACTTTTGGAGAGTACATGGCTATATCACTTTAATTAATAATTCCCGAACTGCGACGAGATGTGTCTTGTGTACCGTCGAAGAGCACACAAAATAACAACCATGCAATTCTATCAGGCATTTCCTTCTGGTCATCTCAATTAGGTCTATATGAATTTCATATCAATTTCTTCTAAAGGTGATTTTGTTAATATTATTTTTATGATTCTTCAAATTGAGCTATTCAAGTTGAATCAAAATAATATATCTTATTAGTGTTTGTGCATTTGTGTTTGGTTGGCTTGCTCTTCTTTCCAAGTTGTGTGTGTTAGCATGCCCTCCACACCTTTGATCATAGCAGTCTCAACTCTCTTATTCATTTCCTTAGCTTCTCCTCACCAAGGCATTGATATCTTGACAATTTTTACACACACAATAGCATTATAGGAATGAACCTAGAATAAGAGAGAATATGTTGATTCATTATGAGAGGTCCAATGTCTCATTACATGGTGGGAGAGAGAGTAGTATATGACTCTTGAATATCTAATCTTTTAATGACCGCCTTTATTAACTCATGACAACATCACTTTATAAGTTTATTATAAAGACACTAACTAAGACTTTATTATATGTTTAAAGTATGCCTAAGTCGTAATTATGACCTCTGTATCTAACACTATAAAGGAATACAAAAACACATAATGTAAACATTGTAAGAATGGAATAGATGAAATGAAAGCAAGTCATGCCTAATTTTAGAAGCCACAAGGGAGCGAACACTAGTTATCAAAACATTCTTTTCATTAAGGAAGATTGAAAGATATCAATTGGATCAAGGATTTTGTTCTAAACAATACATCAAAGGAGAGCATAGCCCATCATAAGGCATCTTCAGGCTATAGGGTTAGACATTGATAGAAGGATGACATATGGAAAAAATATAGTATTGGTGTGGAATTGATAGTAGCAATTCATTTAGTGGAAGAGGCATACAAGTCTAGTTTAACAACCTATTTGCATAGTTAGAAGTAGAGTAGGCTTGTGTTTACTGGAGGGAGGGAGCCCAAACCAATGGCATTCTCATCTTATTCATGCTAAAATGTTTACCCAACATGCCCAATATGATCTGGGATGTGGCCAATTGAACTTACAAATTAGGGGATATGTCTACATTGCAGGGGAGTATACCCTCGTAAAACTGCAAAATACTTAAAGATAACAAATGAGTTAGGATTGAAGGTCTCAAGACCTTATCAAAATATTTGTGTCATGTACTCCCGTGAAGTCAAACCTTGCGGTCTAATCAAGGACGTTCAGGTAGGTCTTGCTGCACATCCCTCTATTGAATTACTAGTGGATATCATTGTCATTGATGTACCATAAGTGTGGGGCATGCTATTATTAAGGAAATGGCTGTCGATTTGGGTGGTATTATACAATGGATGATCTGAATGCTTCGACATGCTTTTCCTGTTTCCCTTCTTCCTTTTCGGAACTTAGTAAAACCATTTGCACTAGGTTGTTCAGAAACAAAGGCTTGATTGACATGTTTGTCGAGAGGGAAGTCCTTGTAAAGATAGCCATGTTCATGATATTTTAAGATCCGAAGCTCTTAAACAACCATAAATTGCAACAAATATTACCAACCTTGAGGTACAATATAAGATACAAGTCTTGTCATTGGTTGGTGAAAGGTAAGAGGTATCTATCAATGATTTTTTCAAGGGTTTAATGGAAGTTCCATAGAAATTATTGGTGTTGGAGTATTAATACGGTTCATTGATATATCTTAGCGACAAAATAGCACAAAATAATATTGCTCTTAACCTGCTAGTCATTGACTATTTGTCAAATATCTTATTAACTCCTTTAAGGCATTGGCTTACTAATCTAAGTAGGAGAGTTTAGCTAGAAGTAGAGTTGTTCTCATTGTTACATCTTATAGGGCTACTTCTATCCGCATTGAGGTAAGTTTTTGTTTGGTACTTTGATAAGATTATTCTTAAGGACTAACTTTGTAGGTCTTATCTAGCCACTCCAATTGAAGAATATAAAAAGAGGTACTCTACAAGAACAAATCCTCAAGGTAAGGTTATTTTTGTCCCTGAGCTTGAACTTGTTTATTGAAGAAGACGTTGTCTCCAGGGAATGGAGGTAAGTGCCTGCTTATCTTTTGAAGTTTTATTAGATACCCATTATCATTCTGTTGATCCTATTGTTCCGTGACTCCATGGTTGGATGATTTGGATGCGACTATTTGTCCAATATTTTATTGACTCCATTAAGGCACTGGTTTACTAATTTGAGTAGGAGGGTTTAGCTAGAAGTATAGTTGTTCTCATTGTTACATCTTACAAGGCTACTTTTATCTGCATTGAGGTAAGTTGTTGTTTGGTACTTTGATAAGATTATTCGTAAGGACTAACTTTGCAGGTCTTATCTAGTGACTTCAACTAAATAAAATAAAAAGAGGTACTCTACAAGGACAAATCCTCGAGGTAAGGTTATTTTTGTCCTTGAGCATGAACTTGTTTATCAAAGAAGAAGACAGTCTCCAGGGAGGGGAGGTAAATGCCCCCTTATATTTTGAAGCTTTATTAGATATCCATTATCTATTTGTTGATCCTTTTGTTGAGTGGTGACTCCTTGGTTGGATGATTTGGATGCAACTTTTGATTTTTACTAAAATGCCAACATATCCAAATGATCTCTCGAAACTTAGTAGATTACCTACCTTTGATCGAACTATTGCCCTTAGTGCAGGAAAACTTCTATGACATATGTGTTGAAAGGATGCTAAATATGTTGATGTCTAGTGTAGAAATCTCCCTCTGATGATGTGTGTGCCAAAGCAACTATGTGTGTGTCCTCTCCACCAAATCAATCTCCTTTTAACTCAATGGCGAAGCGAAAACCCTAATTCTCACCATGGATCAATGGATGAGATCCTTCGGTGAGATCAATGGCCAAGATTAGATTAGATTACTTCAGTTGAACTTTATAAAAACGGCTCCATTAAGTCGAATTAAATATAGATCATATAATGCACTTTTCCTAATTCTAAACCAATGTTATCAGAACCGGACCGGTGGATGAACCGGCCCACCCCGAGAACCGGAACCAAATCGGAACCAGAAAAAAACCCTGAAAAAAACCGGAGTGAAAAACCGGTTAAGCAAAAATACATTATATATTCACATTTTCAATAAATATATATATATTCATGTGCATCCATGTCAATTCACATGAATATATGCATGTTCTTGATTTTGAAATTGAGCCAACATTCTTCACCATATTGAAAGCAATGCTGAAATTATGGCTAAGAAGGACAAGATCCCTCCACTATGGAGACACTACTTCCAAAATACTCAGCATCTCATCTTCGTGGATAATAGCAATGATAGAGATTGTGTTGTAGAAGCAAGGGATGTTTTGCATATGCTTATCCGTCTAAATGCATCTGTACAATGGCAATTCCAGATTATAAAGCATTGCTGATACATATTCATGATAGAATTGAAAACCGAAATGATTGGAGAAAATAGCCGTTAGTTCTGAAAATTAAGGGAGCCACCACTTATTAAACAAGGAGTCAAATTAGTCGTGTATTCACAGGTATCACTGCCACGCTTTTGCATATGAGTTTGGTCCCACTCATTTTGTCTTTAAAGGATAAGTTCACAAGGTTAAAGAGATTTAGAGAAAATCTAAAAGAGGTTCTGTTAAATCAAGTTGCATCAACAATCTGAAACAGAGTTTTCCATTGGAAGTGTGTTGAGTAGATAGCAATAAAATCCTCCTTTGTTCAGGCAGCAGATCTGTAACATCATGCCAACCCTAATATACGGTTGACCATGCTCAGATTTTGGTGGCGATACTGATGAATTTGTAACAACAGTATTGAGGCTCATTTTTAGACATGTTTGAGATAGAAACAAGGGAAACTACTCAACAGATGTGAGATCCTATAGTGGCATGATTCTATGACAGCATGTGGATGGTTTCTTTGCACATTGTAAAGATAGACTTTGGTCCGAGTTTGATGATACTTGACAGTGACATTTAAGAGAAGATAACAGCAGCTATGTTGGAAACCATTATGACAATCTATACAAGCAAATCCCAATTATGCATGACATATAACTCCTGGCCGGTTCAGGGCAAGTGGACCGGTTCAGAGCAAGACCGGGCGGTTCAGGGGCAAAACCAGGCGGTTCAGGGCAAAACCGGCCAAAAACGGTTCAGTCATGCCATTCGAGCCGGTGTTTTGTGTAAACCGGTCCAACCGGCCGGTTTTTTCAAAACCGGTCCAGTTCTGATAACATTGTTCTAAACTTGGATAAAGACAATGATCAATCTGGCTTCTTGTTTTATGTCTTCTATCAAGCAAGGAGACATGCAAATGATAGAAGACCTTCCTTGTTGCCACTTTTTAACACTCCCTCTCAGTGAGGAAGGGATTCGGTAGCAACCCCAACTTGTCTTTGAACTTCACAAAACTGTGTCTGCAAAGTGCCTTAGTGAAAATGTCCGCCATCTGCTCATCTGTCTAAATGTACTCCAACCGAATGGTTCCTCTCTATACACAGTCTCTTAGGAAGTGATACCAGATATCTATGTGTTTGCTCCGATCATGGAACACTAAATTTTCAAATAGTCTGATGCCACTTTGATTGTCATAGCGAACCACTGTAGCCTCTAGTTCACACTCGAATAACTCTGAAAGCAACTTTCTCAGCCACATTCCCTCATCAGCCTCTGTCGAGCTCAATGCAACTGACTTCTGCTTCCTGCTGAACCAAGAGAGAACCCTTGACCCAATGTTGAAGCAACAACTTGAAGTCCTCCTTCGGTCTTCTATACATCTTGCCTAGTCAACATCTGTGAAGCCTGATAACTATACACTCCCACTGTGTTTATAAACCAACCCGTACTCCACTGTACCTTTGATGTAGTGAAGCACATGCTTCACAATTGTCCAATGTACTCTCCGAGGGTCCACCATGAACTGACTCAAAGAGATGACTGCAGAGCTAATGTTTGGCTGTGTGTTCACGATATACATGAGCGATCTGATAAGCTCACGATACAATGTAGGATCAAACTCCTTTGACCTCGATGCATCAATCTTCCTCTAGTTGGAAACTAGATGTATGGACATGGGATTGCAATCCTCCATCCTGAAGCTCTTCAAGATCTCTACTGCATTCTTGCCCTGTCCAGTGAAGAAGCACCCATCTCTCTGCCAAACCTCCAAACCTAGGAATTAATGCATCAACCCAAGGTCTTTCATCTCAAACGAAACTCTAAGGTTGGACTTGCAGTTGTCAATCAACCTCATCTTCTGTAAGAAAGAGATCTTCTACATACAAAACCAGTATGGGAGGTACTTCATTTGACAAGAAGTACAGGTTGTGGTCAACCACACTTTACTGGAATCCCATCTTGCCGCAGATGGCTGTCAATCCTCGAGGACCATGCCTGAGGTGCCTGCTTGAGCCCATAGAGAGCTCTCTACAACCTGCATACATGCGACTCCCTGTTCTCCACGTTGAACCCCTTGGGATGCTCAATGAATACCTCCTCCTCTATAATTTCGTTGAGGAAGGTAGTCTTTACGTCTATGTTGCACAAGTTTTTGGAACGCGGGTACGTTGGGTACGCGGACACGAGTATCCGATACGGCTAGAAGCTTCGCCCAAATTTGCAGGAAACATAGGGTTGGGAGCGGCAATAATATATATTATTTTTTTTTAAATATATTAAAAAAAATAAACTTAAAAAATACGTAATTGATTAATTCTATAGTTTAAACTATTTTATCCTCTTAATCCTCTAGTAGTGTCATGAAATTCATTCTTTTTAAATTTGCTCACTCCTCTAGGTCCACATTATACAAATCTCATTGTACGAGTTTGTAAAAGCAGGTTGCATATATGTGTACGAAGCACCAATAGCTTCATAAATAATAAGATTCAATATTTTATTAATTCCTTGTTCCAACTCCATTTGTATTATTGCTCCCAAGAGTTCTTAGTCTTTGGGTGCCTCTGCATTTTTTTAATGGTAACTACTACTTACTTCTAATTTGAATGAACTTGATTGTTTTAAGTTCAACTAACAAACTTTCAAATCTTTTGGTGTCTTTAATTTGATATGGTTTATGATCCTAAATTGCTATATCAATTAGTATGAATAACATAAGCTAGCTATAATCATTTGAGATATGAATTATAGTAGTTCAATATCTTAGTATTGTAAAAAATCCATGTATATTCACTTAAGTACACTTGCAACATATATTGAGTGTGAATGGATCTAAACATTTAAGAGATGTGGGCCCTCTTTATTTATATAACCTTGAAAATAAAAAAAATGGCATTATTAACAGATTCAATTAAATTTTTTATTATTGGTGATTTCTTGACATAATAAACTTCAATCATTCAATTGATTTTCAACACTTTTCTTGTGCAACCTCCTCGAAACTGGAAGGCTCAGAGTTAATCAACTTCGTCATCAGTGCCATATGGCTAAGTCTATCTAGTGGTTTGCTCCGCCTCATGGAGCTCTGTGGAAGAGTCACTTGCCTGGAATACTGAATTGTGGACCTAAACCACTTAGGCCGTGGCCTACTTTTTACCTGCTGCTGGATATCCTCTTCGTGCCGCGACTCATCCCCTAAGTCAATGACCAAAGGATCTTGTCCACTTGACTCCCTCTGAATACTAGAACCTGTATCCTGTGTCTGTACTTGTACCTCTATTTGTGGCTCCTTCAACTTGACCCCCGAGTCCTGTGCTGGTAAGTCCATAGATCTTTGTAAGGCTCTGTCCTCATCAAATTGAACATCCCTCCTCACAATGATCCTCTTGCGAGCCGGAATATATACCCTGTATGCCTTAATAACCACTTCTTTCCAGAAGGGTCCAACTTCTTCCTAGTGTCAGCATGAAGGTGACAATAGCAGACCTTGCCAAATATGCGTAGATGACTCACATTTGGTCTAGTGCTTGTGAAGACCTCCTCGGGTGTCTTCCTCTCCAAAGCTATGTGGGGACACTTGTTTTGAATGTAAACTGTGGTCTTGTATGCCTCTGCCTATTGGAATAGTGGCAATCCTTGATCAAATATCACGGCCTTGGCTGCTCCTACCAATGACCTGTTCTTCCTCTCCGCCACTCCATTCTGCTTCGGGGTATGAGGAACCGTGTGCTGCTTCTTGATCCCCTTCGATGAACAAAACTCCAAGAACTCATTCAAGATGTACTCTACTTTCGTTGTCCGTCCTCAATACCTGAATCTTCCTCCTGGTTTGGTTTTCCACGAGAGTCTTGAACTCCTGAAACTGCTCGAAGACATTTGACTTGGCCTTCAAGAAATAGATCCAGGTTTTCATGGAATAGTTATCAATGAGCGTGATGTAATAACTGTAGCCATAGAAAGATTGGACACTCATGGGTCCGCAAACATCCGAATGCACTAAGTCCAAGGTCTCCTTAGAGTTGTGCTCACTCTATGAGAAAGGCTTCCTGATGTTCTTCCCCAATGCACAACCCTTGCAATGGTTATGGTTCTCCGATTGTACTGTGAGGAACTCCAATAACTTCTTGTCTCAAATGTCTCAGTGCTCCATGGTGTAAGTGTGCCATCCTCCTATGCCACACCTCACCCTGATTGCTGCTGTTGCTGACTAGAGCCTTTGCAGACTGGAAGTGTAGTCTTTACACCTTCCCGCTCTGGATCCGAATCACCCAATCCAAACTCCTATTTGATCCCTTGGGCTTGATATACACCTTTCGATCTCGAAACTTCACTTGAAAGCCCTTGTTCTCCAGGGTGGAAACAGATATGAGGTTCTTGTTCAACCACGGAACATACAATACATCAACAAAACTAAGGGGTTTTTTAGACTCCCTCTGAAACGAAACAATACCAACTCCCTATGCCTAATACTAGGCATCGTCACCCAACTCAATGTGGGTATATACTCCACCTTCTTGCAAGCTCTTGAAGAACCTTTTCTATCCTCTCATGTGACAAGATGCTCCACTGTCGATGTACCAAATACTGCTGCCTGTGGTGCTTGCCATGCAAGGTATCAAACAAAAATCCTCATGGAAGTTCTTGCTGAATTCCTCCACCTCTGCAGAACCCGCCATTTGGGTATTGTTCTTCTTCTTCTGTCTGGGCAATGAGAGGCAAAGTGTCCTGGCTTGTGGCGGATAAGACATTTGACCTTGGACATGTCAATGTTCTTCTTTCCACCCTTCTTCTTCTTTTCCTTACCCTTGCTCTTCCCTACTAGGGCTAGAGCTTGTTCATCCACAATCTGTGAGGCACTGCTGGATGAACCTGAACCTTGACCCATACAGGTCTCTTCCTGCACAAAAACATCCCATAATCTTTGCCAGTCAAGGAGCTTCTCCCTAGCCACCACGCCTTTGACAAAGATGTCCCATGCCTTAGAAAAGCCATTGAGAGCTATTCGAACTAGCTCCTCATCTTCAGTCTTATAGCCCACTTCTCCGAGGTTATCCCTGATCTGTGTGAGCCTTGTGAGATAAGGCACCACTCCACCCTTGGCCATCTTGGTGCTTCACAGTCTCTCCTGTAGCACCATCATTTGGTTCTCATTCTTACTCTGGTAAACGCTTTCCGGAGCCGTCCACATTTCTAATGCGGTCTTCTTCCCGGATAGGTGAGGGACTATGTGATCCTTCACCCCATCCAAGATAATCAACATGGCCCTAGAATCCACCTTCTTCCACCTAGCCAACTCTGCCGGATCTGCGGCTGCAACCTTCTTGGAGTCATTGTGCTCCTCTGCATCACTAACATCTAGGATCCTCATGATCCTTTCTTTCCATGTAGGAAAGTTCTGACCCCCCTGGAGTCTATCGTCGACTCTCAACTGTATGGCCATAATGAAGTGTACCTGTCAAACCCTAGATTTGAAACTCTAGGTTTGTATCTTCAATAGATATGCCCCCGATCTATCCAATACTACTACTTTCTCTCAGATCTGCTCAGGTGAGTTTTGATACCATGTAAATTTCCTTAAAACTCAATCTTGAGCTACACAGTATATATATATATATTTTTTATTATTGTTAACCAGAAATGAGTTTCTTCACAAATAATGCAGCGAAAAATAAATACTAAGAAAACATATAATAACAATCACACGAATAGAGACACCAATATTTTTGGGTATGAAAACCCCCGGAAAAACCCAAGATGGGAAAACTATTGCAATAGTCTGAGAAGATATTTTATGAGCAAGATTTTGAACAATACAATCCAAAAATTCGATTTTAGCCAACCTTGCAAAATTGTAAAACCAAAACTCGCTGAGAAACCCCAACAGGATCGTACGACTCCTGCATCAGTGTGTACGGCCCTGCATCAGCGTACTGCCTCCTTTGCGTCAGCTTGTACGGTTTCTTGTGTCATCCTTTGCGTCACTTGTACGGTTACCTGCGTCAACCTTTGCGTCACTTGTACGGCTGCCCTGCGTCACTATCATGGCCTCGGCGATTTGCTTGCGTTGTCCTGTCCATCTTTGGAAAGATGATGTTCAATCTCACTCTCCGGCTGAAAAGCTAGGAGCAAGAAATCCCCCTCTGGCAATGTGTGTGGCAAAGCAACTGTGTGTGTGTCCTCTCCACCAAATCAATCTCCTATTAACTCAATGGCCAAGCGAAAACCCTAACTCTCACTGTGGATCAATGGATGAGATCCTCCGATGAGATCGATGGCCAATATTAGATTAGCCATCACTTAAATTATATTTCACTTGAACTTTATAAAAATGCCTCCATTAAATCAAATTAAAATAAGATCATATAATGCACTTTTCCTAAGTCTAAACTTTGTATTAAGGCAATGATCAATCCGGCTTCCTGTTTTATGACTTCCATCAAGCAAGGACACATGCAAATGATAGAAGACCTTTCTTGTTGCCACTTTTTAACAGTCCCTCTCAATGAGGAAGGGATTCGGTAGCAACCCCAACTTGTCTTTAAACTTTACAAAACTGTCTGCAAAGTGCCTTGGTGAAAATGGGTGACATGGTGGAAAGCTTTCAAAAAGGTTTACAAAGTAGCAATAGACTTTTGAAGACTGATGCTTGGCCTCGTTAATGATGGTTCAAAATGTAAGGGTGTGATCAATGGTTTGATGTGCAAGTCGGGATCCCACCTGTCCTTGAGCTTTAAGGTATTTCCCCTTAAGCTCCTTATAAAACTTCATATGGAAAACTGTAGCATAGACTTTTGAGAATGTATGACCGACCATGATTTTTGTGTAGTTGTTAGGATCTACACAAGGGTCTTATTTGTGGATTGGGTGGATTGTGTGATGTGGCTGAGTCTGCTGAAAACTTGTATGGACAGCATTGTTAAACAAGTCGGCTAGGGGGTTATCTAAGCCATGGAGGCAATGCTTCAAGAATGCTGCCTTGAATCTTTCCTCATCAGCAACTGTGTTGGTCATTGCCCATACAGCCTCCCATATACCTCAGTATGAAAATAAGTAGCATGAGGGTTTGGGAAAAACCCTACAGAAACAAAGGGAGCCTAGAGAAAAAGCCTAGAGTTTTTATTCATTAACGCCCACCCTGCATATCAGCAGGCAATCCTGTCTAAAATTGTTTTTCCTTTTGATGGGATGAGATGATTTTTGTGGGGTTGTTTGGAATCCATATAATTTGGATTTCTGTCCATCCTGTTTGAATCGGATAGTGTTTTTGGTGATTTGTATCATACATCCCAAGGTTTGCAATTGCTATTGCTAGTAACATATCAATGCCTCCTAGAGGTATTGCATAATACCATGTTTCTGAGTTGAAATTTTGTATTTCTAGCTAAACCTTGTGGCATGTACCTATGCCCCCAATTTTCTTGATATCAATAAAGTTATGGATAGTTTTTGAATCTACCAGGAATGTAACATAGTTTTTATTGACATGTCCTTTAAATTTCAATGTTCTTTGCTAGTTTTACTTGTTATAGTTGCAAGTTATATTTTTGGTGTGTCTTGTCTCTTGATTTTGTTAGAACATCTTGGTTGTGTGTTTCTTCTTGTTCATTTGAGTCTTCAATTCCAATCTCTAATTAATCTTCTCTCTGTCAATAATTGTCGTTTGTAACAATGACCATTGTTGATTTTTGTACCTAGGAAAGTGTTCCCCTAGGTGACTTTAGCCTTAGTCACTTAAAAGGGGAAATTAAAGTGACCCTTGCATTAAATGACTTGAGATGAGCATTTAATGTGACTTTAGAGATTAAAGCCAAATTTTGATAAATTTAAGTGGGTGAGTGAATTTAATATTTATGAGAATTAAATGAGAGCATTTATTCTCATCCATTGATCTAGTCTAATCTCATCCATTGGATTAGATGGCTCTTCACTTAGCTAGGGTTTAGACAAAAAGCAAGGGAAAAGGCATTTTACCTCACTTTTGCAGATTGAACTGAGGAGAAAAGAGAGAGGAGGCACGAATTTCGAGGAGCTGAGTTTTTCCAGGCAGCACGCATTTTGAGGTGACCGTACAGTACCGTTTTGAGGGCGCAGAAATCAAGGACAGATAGTGCACATTTACCGAGGAGGTTGGCTAATTAATTGAGTCCGTACTCTGCACAGTTTTCGAGGCCATACACAGGCCGTACAGCATGTTTTGTCGAGGTCCGTACAGTCTGTATGGACTGTAGCATTTTGCACAGAAATTGAGTTTACATTTCTGCACAGATTTCGAGGAGCTGGGTATGAATATCGAGGGACTGTTTTGGCATGTTTTTCGAGGCTCAGTTTGGCACAGAAATCGAGAAAGTCTGGGTGCATTTAATGCAGTAGAGATGAGTTGTACTTCTGCTGTACTTGCTGTTCCATTTACTGAAAAAACTAAAAATATCTCCCTCCTAACAGGTTTTCCCCTTGTGTGTTTTTCCTGGGCATGTTGCCAAAAATTTAAGATGTCTGAAAATTTCATGGTGTGCATTTATTTTATTTTCTGTCATTAAAAGTTGAGTTACAGCAGTGTTTATTTCAGTCTGAAATCTTATGTTATTTCCAGCCTTATGCTTATCTGGGTTGGTCATTAAACTGAGTTATTTTTGACATTTAAACCAGTGGCTGAAACTGAGAAAAACTTACAACCATTTTCCTTGTTCTACTGGGGGAAGAAATATTAGAGTTTTTGATTAATCCCTGACTCATACTGGTTCAGAATGGTTGTATGGATCGATTTTGTTGCAATAATATCGATTTCGAGAAATTGGTGGCCAGAATTTTGGCTGCTGGTGCACAGATTGAATGACACACAATTGTGTACGAAAATTGGCAGCTAGAATTTTGGCCAATGGTGTCAACATGGCTTTACAAGCAGAAGTGTGTATGAAAATTGGTAGTTGTACATAGTTGGTCATTGTATGGTGCATGGGTTGTGTATGTGCAACTTAATGGTCAAAGGAGACTGGGTCTTGGGAAATATCTATCGAAAGTGAACCAGGGAATGAGGCAGTCTATAAAGACTGAAAAGGGGGTGGGGAATAAGCGAACCTGGTAGGGTGTGAGGAAGAAGAAAGAAAACTAAGAGAAAAAAAGAAAGGAAAGAGGCAACAACACTAGCCCATGTCGAGCACCTAACCCACCCAGGTGAGCTTCTCTCCTCTGATCCTCATGTAAATCTTCAGCTTACTCACCTTATAGTATTTCTCTTACTAAAAGGAATTATAGAAGGAAGGTATGATAGAAGGTATTATATACAGGTTACTAAAAGGAATTATAGAAGCAAAAAAAAAGTAAGGTCTTTAGATATAAGGTATGCTTATATTTATCAAAGCTATTAATTAAATATTAAGAAGGGACTAATAAGGTATGATACCACCTTTAAAGGAGTTAGAAGACTAGAAGAAGGTAGAAGGGATCATTATATAACTTAGAAGGCATTTTATTGTTTAATTTAATAATGAGGTATTCTATTTCTTCCTATACTTAAAGGGATTAGGTAAGCTTGTATTAGAAAGGAATTAGAAAGCTTAGATTCATAGTAGTTAACCCTTTATTTGACTCTCTTCTTGTTTCAAGGGAGACTCTTATCTTCTTATTAGCAAACTCAAATGAAAGAAATTTCTTAGCTATCTTAGTCATAGAAACATTAGGACTATACTTCTTAGATCTTATGATCCTAAACTTTAATCCTCTTATTCTCTTCATTCAGCTGTCACTAGAACAATACTCTCACTATTGGCATCTTCTGAATCAAACCTTTGGGACAGCTCAACAAAAAAATTTGCTACATACCAACACCTTAGGTTTGACCACAAACACATCTTTTATAGGGGTTTTATCGCTTAAACTCCCCTTTACTTATACATCATCAATAAACACTTTCGTGGAATCAATACTGATACATAGATCAAACACACTAGATAAGGAATACAGTATTCACTACCTCATAACAAAACTCCTTATAGAAGGGAATCTATCACTATATTAGCAAGATTCACCATATTAGGAATATGAACAGTAACTTAGAAATATTAGTTCATCTATCCCTTATCATCACATTAGTTCACCCATCCTGGAATATATTACTAAACATAGATACTATTACTCTTGCTTAAATCAACACTACTTGAATCTATAACTCTAGCAAGGAAGATAATATATTAGGAGTTTACTATATATATATATATAAAATCCTAGACTTAACTCATACTTTAACCATCTTAGGAAGACAAATGGAAGATATTATTCAGTATGTAGACTCTTGCTGAGAGAAACACAACTGGAAGATAAAAATTCTCACCTTAACGTAGGAAGGGGAAGCAACCAATTACAAATTCTACACAACTCTTGGTCAACACAACCCCTACTACAACGAATCTCTATCAAAGGAGGCTGAGTGTATATATTAATTAATATTTCTATTGTCCTTCACCAAATTAAAGCACCTTAGGACTCACTTTAACAACGACTATTGATTATACTCTTTATTAGCTACCATAGACTATTGATTATAACCTATTCTCTTCCACTTCATTACTAATTCTATCCAGGAAACATATACTTATCCTTAACTGGTATAGAAGGAAAAGATATACAGTTTACTCTTTACTAGCTTACTACTCACTTATCAGATATTACTACTCAGTATAGAAGGAAACACAGATCTTTACCAAAACTGCATAAGAAATCACAGATACTTACCCGAACTGCAGAAGGAATCAATACTTGGAATAATTGGCAGCTGTGTGATGTCGGTACAAAATTGGTTGATGTACTATGATGCACAGAATTGGTGGCTTCTTTCTAGTGTATGGGTGATTTAGTGACATTGTACAGAAATGGCAACTCTACGATGAAGAATACGATCACGGCTTTGTAGACCTGCTGTATGGAATTGGTGGCAATCAGCAGCTTTTTGCCCAAAAGCTCCTTAGGTCGGAGGATCTAGGAAGCCCGATCGCAAACCCACATTGTGAGCTGGGGTAAATGAGGAACACCAGTTGATGAGCAAGGAAGAAACATCAGACTGGTACCTCCTCAAAGGTGCTCCTGATTTTGCTCAAAAGGAAATCAATAACTCCCTTTTGAATGAAGAATCCTCTTGGCAACAGGAACAGGTTTCCCAAGAACCAAAGGCTGTTAGAGACTTCCCCATTAAAGGAGGATATGCTGTCTTGCCTTTGATAGAGGATATTCAATTCTGTTTGCATCTTTCACCAAGCTGTTTGAATCAAACTGAGGAAGATGAGCCAGTTTTAAATCCAGGACCACCGAATCTAGATAAGAAGGAAGCTTGGACTATAATAGTGAAGAAAAAGAAATCCACTCAAGCCATGTAGCCCAATGACCAGCAAGGAAGATACATCAGACCCAGACCTGCTCAAAGGGGCTCCTGATTTTGCTCAAATCAATAACTCCCTTTTGAAGGAGGAACCCTCTTTGCAAAAGGAACAGATTTCTCAAGATCCAAAGGATGTTAGAGAGTCCCCCATTAAAGGAGAATTTGTTGTGTTGCATTTGATGGAGGATATCCAATCCTTCACAGCTTTCACCAAGCTGGGTGAATCAAATGGAGGAAAATTAGCCAGTCTTAAATCCAGCACCACCAGATCTATATAAGAAGGAAGCTTGGACTATAATAGCGAAGAAAAAGAAATCCACTCTAGCCATGTAGCCAGTAATGAAATGAAGCAAATATAGCAAATCCAATCTAGACATGTATTATTTCTATATTCTATTGTGTAATCAATTTCTTGGAATTTACTCATGATCTTAAGAATCTGAGAGGAAGCAGAAGTGCAGTAGGAAGAGCTGGCCAATCTCTTCCCGAGACTCTGATGGGAGGAGAATTATCTTGCAAGTTAAGTTCAGGTGCCCTTCATCTTGCAATTCAAAACTATTTGGTAAGACCACATCACTTTCTTATTACAATTTCTATCTGCTTCTGCAAAAAAAAAAATGATTGAATGATGATTTTACAAGACTTTGCGACTATATATATTATAAAGATATTGATAGGTCACAAGTGAAAAGGCATAATGAAGGGTTTTAACTTAAATGATTATTATTATATATATTATTTTACTACATTACACTTGTATAATTTATATTTATTATATACTTGCCTGTAGCGGTTTTGACAAGGCCAAAGGTCAAAGTCCATGTACTCAGAGTTTCAGTTCCTTGGCCTGCTTGATGTGTTCACATGTGAGTATGGCTTGGACCACTTCTTTGACTTAAGAAAAAAGGGGGACTTTGTCCTTTGGGAGGACTTGTACCCAAGAACTCAAATCATGCTGCTGAATTTTCGTTTCTTGTTTTAAAGGAGCCAGCTGAGGATTGCATTTCCTGCTTTATGTTCTTAAGGTTTGAAATTTTTAGTTGTTATAGTGAAATGCCCGGTTGGGTTTTGAAGGAGAATGTTTTGCCAAGTTACCAGGATTACGGATACTGATTCGGATCCGGATCCGGATACGGATACGGATTCACTAGATTTTTTAAAACCCAGGATCCGGATACGGCGAGTACAAACAAATATAAAAATAGAATGAAGAAACAAAACTATTTAGGAAACACAAGCGTAGAACTATAAGTTATTGCCAAAAAAGAGAGTTCATGTACCATAACTGATAATTTGATAAGTTGTGATATTGATAATTTTAAAAACCATTTCAGCATGAATTGAAGCAGGTTATAATAGTGTTTTTGTGAGCCACATCCACAAGTCCCTATCAGCAGGGAATAAAGTGGTTTTCTTGAACGCTATGGCAAGACTACAGAACATTGTAGGTGAAGTGAGTAACAACATAGTACATAAAGTCTTAAAGATAGATCAGCCCTTGACAACAGACTTTGACCATAAAGATATATCAAATAAAAATGTTAAAAGCAGACCTTGATATTGATATATCAGAGTTCAAGAGCATATCTTTACATAAGGATAGATCAGACCTTGAGCAGGAATGGGGTTTACGCTTTTAGCTGTTAGGTGTTTAGGGTTTTTTAAGTTTTTCATTAAAAAATAATTTTTTGGGGGAATCAATGGTTCATAGAAGCACTGGAAGTTGTAGGATCCATTTGAAAATTTCAGGAATTGTTTGATTTTTCACAGGATTTGTTTGAAAATTTCAGGATTTTTTTATTTTTCACAGAATCCGTTTGAAAATTTCAGGATTTATTTTTTATTTTTCACAGGATCTGTTTCATGGGACCAGGATATGTTTCCTTCTGTAGGGGATACGTTTCCATGGTGGATTTAAGGCAGATCCGATCCGGATACGTATCGGATCCATGGATCCGCGGATCCTACACACTAGGGTGGTGGATCCGGTAACACAGATGTTTTGTTGTGTTTTTACATCTGTAAGTCATTGTTCTAGATCAAGGTTCTCTGACGTTAATAAAATTATCTTATATTATCTTATCTGATTCGAAATCTACAACCCAAGTGGTGATATTTGTAACAGTTGAGTGCGACCATTGGTTTTACGCTTCCACCCTCTCCATATGTGCCAGCCAGTGCCTACTATGTACTTCCCATTGTGTGAAATTAGAGCTGAACCAATTTCTTCCAAGGAAGAAATGGTGGTGTTGTATTCCAACTATTGTAGCATGTTGTTGTCATCGATGTCCCTCCCTGAATCCACTGGGAGAGAGAACAGGGGGTTGCTAGTTGCTAGGTAGTATGGGTGAACATTCAACAAAGCATTGCAGACTCAAGTTGGGGGTGGCTGTGTATAAATGGTGGCGAATAGAGGAGGCCGTTTTAGATGGTGAAGGTTAGGGAGGCGCCAAAGGGGAGGGCATAATCAAGGGAGAGGAGCGGGGAGGATGAGGTTGGGAGCTAGATGAACAAGTTGCTCACAAAGACGCTCATGTTGGAGAGTGGCGAGGAATGGGAGGTTGCGGAGGGATGGGAATCGAGAAGGAGGTCAAACGAGATGAGAGGCTTGGGGGGACTCGCAAGGTATGAGAGACACCATTTGAGTTGGTGATTGCAGATTTTGGAGGCAGTAAAGGGCAGAAATTAGAGAGGTGATGGTCGGGATCAGGTTGGATTGTGAAGTCACCATGAGTAGGGGCAAGCTAGAGACATGCTCGAAGAAATGACAAAGGCTTAGTCACAAGTGGTGGCCCTGAACATTTCACTGGAGGCGATGATGCATCTCAAGCAGAGGTGAAGCATTGAACCTAAGAGTGACTTCAAATAATTATTGAATGTAATTACCAATCAACTCCATGTCATCTCAGCCTAATCAGACCTATGAAATGACGTCCATTGTGCTAGAGTTCATTTAAAATGCCAATAAGAAAAGTCAGAAGATATGTGCTTGAGAGTGACTGCAATGAGAACACTCACATAAGAAAGCAAAAATGCAAGAAAGAGATTGCTGTAACATTAAACTCTTGCACTATACATTGCATTAAAAGTGTTTATTAGATTTAGAGAATAAAGTATCTAAATTGGTAAGTGGATTGATAAGAGGAGTGGTTTCAATTAATAGATAGAAAGAAGAGAAATTATATCAATGTTGTGACTCCCAAGTGACTAATGTAGTTCAGTGGGTTCAAAAGTATATTTTGTATCTGCAGCACTGAGGCGGTGTATAGGGCATCTACGAAAATAAGAAACTTGAAAATCAAATTTGAAAACCTAATTGTATTGTAATTTTTCATTAAAAACAAGTGCAATAGTTAAACAAGTAATTTAACATCCATTATCAGAAGCATGTTTTGTCCATTGGAAGTAGCTTGGGTGTTCTTGTTGTTGAGCCCTCATTATACCAAAAATTCTTGGCCACCCCATGTTCTCTCACTGATTTCGAGGAGGTTTTCTGTGGACGTAGCGAGCACTGAGATCTGGTGCCGTGGACTACATGAAACAAAAATAGAAGGATATTTTATTAAATTTTTAAAGACAGGAGGTTTAATTATCTAAAGCATTTCATAATTCAGTTTAATTTTTGAACTTGTATGTTACTATGGTTTTGTTTAACATTCTGTAATTGCTTAGAATGCCATATTTTTGATATAGTGTGGGGCTGTATTGCATGCTAGTCACATTTTCCTGATGTGGTCACAGTGCTCCAGTTCTTTTCTAATGCATGCCTGTACTTGATGTCCTTGATGGTAAGGCATACTTGGCTAGTAGGTCTGAAATTGGTTTGATTTACATATAGGTCTTGCTGATCATGACAATTACCATGAGTATTGCCGCCTTCTTGGACGTTTCAAGGTGAACTATCAGGTAAAATCTTGAGTTTCTGTCTCCAGATTCTGGTATATCTGACTAAATGATATATTACCAATATTTTTCCTTTGATCATCTTTATGTCTTCAAAGTTCAGATTTCTAGTTCATTCTTGAAAAAGTAGAACTCTACCCCTGTAACTTGCTTATTACATGTTTAAGTGGATTTTATATATCAATATATTATTCTTTTGTTTGATTCCTATTTTGTTTTTTTTAATAAATCTCATTTGCAACGTGAATGCCATTTAATTCATCACCTTAATTGTCATTTACGGACCATAGATGTGGACAACGTTCATTGTACGAATGGGTGTTATTAAATGTGGCAGTCTGTTTAGTTTTTACCAGAACTGGTCCAAACCATTCATTGACTGGGCCAGAGGTTGAGTCATCATCAGACTCAGAATTTTGTCCAAGTCAAGGGTTCTTAACATGGATTCTTGCATGAGGGGTCCATTGTGAGAATAACTGCAAAAATGGAAAATCCCCTAATCCTTCTAAGCCCAGTATAGCTTTAATGTTAATTCATAACTTTATTGTGAAGTTGTTGAAGGCAATGTTACGTGAATGATAAAACTCAGTTGCATTAAATTTTTAACATCAGAGTTTAAAGGTGGGAAATCCATTTTAGGATGTTGGTGGTGGAATCAGACCCATTTGACCTCATATGGAGAAAGTAGGATTTGAGCATATTTTCAGCTAAAGCAGACTTAACAGATTTCTGAGATAAGCAGAGCAAAACCCATAACTTCAGTTGGTCCAATGTAATGAGACTGGATGGACTGAAATCCTTTAAACTCCAGAGGATGACTTAGCTGGATGGACTGGTTAAGTCCTGTAAACCTCAGAGGACGAGTTCAGCTGGATGCAAAGGTGACAAATCCATTTTAGGATGGTCGGTGGTGGAATCAGACCCATTAGACGTCATGAGGAGAAAGTAGAACTTGAGCATATTTTCAGCTAAAGCAGACTTGTCACTTAACAGATTTCTGAGATAAGCAACACAAAACCGATAACTTCAGTCAGTCCAATGTTATGAGATGGGATAGACTGAAACCCTTTAAACTCCAGCGGATGACTTAGCTGGATGGATGCAGAACAACTTAACCGAGTGGAGCTGGGTGAGACAGGTGTTGGTCATTCAGGTGCAGCCTGTCAAGAGAGTAGTACAACAAATGCAGAGGCAGATCTAGAGGACATTCTTGATTATTCAACCTATGTTGATAGTCTTGATCCTGAACAATAATATCCGATTGGGAAGGAAACCAAATTCTGATAGAATAACATTTTTTTAGATATTATTATATCAAATGTCAGAATATGTCCTTTGTTACATTGCTAACCCGAATAAATAATTCAACTTGGGCTGTTGGTGCCATTTTACAAGGATACGACTATTCACATTTCAAATAGTTATGTATTAACTTTATTTGTTATATTCTTAATATTTTATTTATCACTTTTTATTATTATTGTTACTTTATTGTTGTTTGATAATAATCATAATAATAATAATTCTCTTTTTTTAATACATAACATGACGAGGCATGATTCATGATATAGATATACTCATTAGATTATAATTTTATGATAATTGTACTTTGGGTGCCATTTAGAGTCTCTTATGCATTTCGACTCAAATTTTGAGTTCTATGCATCTCAAAACTTTTGATGTATCTCATTATAGTTTTGCGTTTTTGCACCCTTAAATATGGTATAAAGCGACAAACTTGCAATTTTGTTGTCTAATTGTTTCAATATGCATTAAAGATACATACCAGTGTTACAAAAACCAGACCGGAACCGGTAAAATGGGCTGGTTCGGCTAGTTCCAGGCGTTTATTGGGTCAAATGAGGGTTCTAGACCGGTAATGACCGGTTTCGTACGAAACCGGCCGAGTTTGCTCAAACTGGCCAGTTTTGTATAGGTGCATACAACGACTAAGAGGGCTTTTTTTTTAAATAAAAAAAATTACTGAGTGGGGAAGGTTATAGAGAGTGCCTAAACCCCTAATGAAGCTATATAAGCAACCCCACCTTGTCTATTTCTCTCACACTATTCATTTTAGCATTTTGGGTTTGTGAGCTTGGGGTCTTTGTTTATTTTAGAGAGCTAATTGCAAGGCTGTTTTGGAGAGGTTGCTAGGCTGATTTGAGGAGCAGATTGAAGGTTGTTTTGGAGAGGTTGCTAGGCTGAGTTTCTTGGAGTCATTTGGAGCAGAGTTGGAGCTCATTCAAGGTTGATTCCAGGATTTTGGAGCTCATTCAAGGCTGATTATCTTGGGAAGATTTGGAGGCGCTTATTCTAGGTTATGTAAACTGTGCACTTACCTCTTAAAACCCCAGTGAATAGACTCTTTAAAAATGTTGTTATTTTCCTAGCATTAAAAAATACATAGGGTTTTTATTTGCATATTTTTATTTCTTGCCATGGCTCCTAAAGAGAAGAAGGATCCTGCATGGGTTCATTGCCATGGCACTTAGCACATGCAAGGAGGGGATGTAAGAACCATGCCCAAAAGTCTTTGATGAGCTAAGAGTCGAGATTGTTGGTTACCTTGAATCCTACCAAGCAAAAACAGCCAAGAACAAAAGGATGCAAACAGAGATAGGGAGAAGTACAAGTTCAATTCAAATTGAAAGTGATTTTCATGAGAAAGTTCTTATTTTTGAAGAATCTTGTAGTTTCTCTATGCATTATCATGATCCTTATACTAATTCTAATAAAAAAAAGCCATCCTAGGGAAGAAGCTATTGGTGGCAGTTCATCCAATGTGAAAAGGGCTTGTGGTGACCTTACTTTATTCTTTGTAACCTGCACTACCCTTGGTGCTCAACCCACCATTGATGCCAAATGGAAGAAGATAGAAAAGGAGGTTGCTTGGGATGTGGTATGGTGCAAACATACTTGTCAATGCTGCAAGTTCTGTATATTATCAACTTATGTTGGATGCTATAACTTCATGTCGTGCAAGTTCAAGGGCACTAGTTATGAGGATATTAGTGGGCCACTTTTAAAAAATGAAGTTGAAAGAGTACAAGAATACCTCGTAGAGTTCAAGCAGCCATGGAGTAAAACAGGGTGCACAATCATGTCTGATGGATGGACTGATGGAAGATCTTGCACCATTCTCAACTTCCTATTTGCTTGCCGAAAAGGAACTATGTTCATTAGATCAGTGGATGCATCTGATCAATTGAAGGATCCACAATTACTATTTCGCCTTTTGGATGAAGTAGTTGAGGAGGTGGGGGTGCAAAATGTTGTACGAGTTATCATAGATAATGCCTCCAACTCTGTTGCAGTTGGAAGGTTTTTAGAGGAAAAACAGCTCACCATTTGGTGGACTCCATGTGCAGCCCATTGTTTGGACCTCATACTTGAGGATATTGGGAAAATTGAGTGGGTGACAAAGAGTGTGGAACAACCAAAATGTCATAGTTGCGGTGATACAAAGTGAGAATGTTCGAGACTTGAAATGTCTCAATGTTAGTAGAGAGAGAGAGAGAGAGAGAGAGAGATTTGAAGATGGAAGCAATGATGTCAAGGTCTACTGGGCTTGATGATAGAGGGTGAAGGGGGCGGTCGAGGCATTGGTTCATAGTCAGAGTCCTTAGGCACCATTGTGGGACCCTGCTATATGATCTTTGGGGGACGTAGGATCGAGGGATCCCTGCTGTCCTACCATCCTAGATCAAAGGAAAGAAACAACAAATAAATGTCTGGCTGCTAAGCTAAAGTTGGGTGTTAGTTCTACGAGCAAGAGGCGCTCCACCTTGGATTTGTCTGGAGCTGAACTGTTTGTCAGTATGAGAATGTGATAATCAGATGTCTAGTTTGACACTTTAGAACTGGTCTCAAAGATATCGGTCAATCTCCTGAGGTGGGAGGATGAGGCCAAAGAAACATGCCAATAGGAAACACAAGTATTATAGAGTCAGAAACCAGAGAAACACATTGGAAGTATTTAGGGTTCAAGACTACTTAAGGCTCAGCATGTATTGGCTGGAAAAACAATCGATAACTTTGCTATTCTATTCTGGCTTGAGGAGATGGACGACTATTCTGCGTTCCCTTATACCCTCTTAGAAACACTCATCCCGAAATTGCAAGGAGCTTGGGTGGTGGAGTCTAGAGACCAAAGCTGGACAGACCTAGTGGTGTCTATCTCAGTATCGGCGGGATGCTTCATGGGTGTCTACATGTGATTCTCATCACATTTCAGTGGGCATGATAGGTTGATCAAGCTATGGATGCCCTAGGTTCCTTGCTTCATGTTGTGATGCTATCCTAGTGTGATAGACAACTTGATCCTCGTGATCTGCTAGCTAGCAGCTATGGGATGTGTTTTTTCATAATGATTTGCTGTTGATGTTCTGTCATCTGGATGTATGGTGCTTCTCCTCCACATGGATTGCTTCATTATGGCCTGCATTTATGACATATTTGAGGACTGACAAGCATGAACTGCCAGCGTTGTAGGTGTGAGATTGAGGCCTCAGAGTATTATAGAGAATAAGAGAGGGATACAGTAAGCAGATTGCCATGGTAAGTGGTGTGAAACCTGAGTATGAAGAGAATGCTCCTACGAAATGCTTCCAGAGAGATTCAAATCACAACATGGCAAATCTGAGTAAAGGGAGTATGCAGTAAAGCCTAGGTCTCATATCAGAAATGCCCAGTCTTAAAATGGAGGAAAAGGTGTGAAGAATATGTTCAGCAGCAAACTGAGAAGAGGTGCCACCTACAACACCTCTAAAACAATATTACTTTAAACACACAAAGCAGCGGCAAAGACTATATAACTAAGAATACAAAATACCAGTAGTGATATCTGTCAAAGAAAGAGCTCGTTGCAGTTGAGCAAGGTCAAAAGATTGCTGAACATGTGAAGATATCATTGAATGTATTTGCCAGGTAGGCTGTTTCATTGAAGAATGTTGCAGATGTGGCTCAGCCCACAAAATTTGCACAGCTGGTCAATACTGGTTAAAAAAGTAAAGGAGATCAATTCTGCTATAATCACTCTGAGAGTTCAGTAAAAAATATCAACCGTGTAGTTTTGTTATCTTCTTTCTGATGAAGAATCTGAGTGGAAGATTGAATGGATGGTATTCTGGTTGGCAGATACAACTCTGTTTCACTTCACCTTTCCTTGTCTCAGACTTGGCTTCTTGAATCCTAACTATTAGATGGCTAGTTCTTGAGTGATAGTGGAGTTTCACTAACTCAGCTTTTCATTTCCAGGTGGATAAATCATCATTCAAACGTGACGTCATCCTTCTCATCAGTGTCCATTATGGCCAAGTACTGCTTTTGACTTCGGTGGGAATTCTCATAATTTGACCAGTATTGCCAAATCTAAGCTTTCACTTTGGCGGAATTGCTAGTTGTTGACTTGAACACCAACTAATGTCAAGGTGTACAAGGAATTTATGATATAATAACAATTCCAGATTCAGTGAACATGGATTTTGTAGATGTGAAGGGTGTTATGAGTAATTCAGGTCCCAGGAACTGCAATGCTTGGAGTGGGTGTGTCGTTTGGTGAAACAAAATCTGAACCATGTCATTGAACTTTGACTTGGTATTTGCCCCTTGTGTCATGGAGGTGCCCTCCCTTTAGTGCCTTATCTCTCTTGGATGTTGTACTTGCGGATTTGACCAGTATATTTTATGATTCTTGTAGAGTTTGTTACAAATACTATTGCTCATGCTATGCTTGTACAAATAGTAAACCTTAGTGCTTGGTTGGTTCCATTTATCACTTGCCCCAGTCTTTTCCTATGATTTAGACTGTTTGAGTCTTGTGAGATTGAAGATATTTTCCCCATTTTGATCTCTATGTATGATGGATCCCATTTTGTTTGTGTCTCGATTCTGAGTTGTGCAACAAAATTTCTCAAAGCCTTGATCCATCTGGGCCAGAAGAACCCATGGTGTTGGTTTCTGAGCTTAGGTGAGTTGGGTTTTGAAGCCTTTACCTCTCTGGTCGGTTGCCCCCGATGTTTGGTCCTGACTGTGGATATTCCCCCCTAGTTGCCCAAGAAGTTGTCACCTAAAACTTGAAGCAATATGTCTACCATCATTACTTCCATTATGAGCTATATGATATATATTATGAAATGCAAAGCCTGCAAATGAAATTGCAAACTGTCTTTAGACACAAATAAAAAAGGCTATAAAGTGAAATTGTTAAAGGCCCAAATAAAGAAGTGGATAAACAAATGCTAAATCTAAAGATTACTAACCATCTAATTGAAATGTAATGATTAATTCCTCATGTAGCCTACGGGTTTTGATGTGTGATGGAGTAAGGGACAACTAATTCTAAGTGTCCCCTAAGATCTCTTCACTACAGTTTCTTGTGTACTCAACTCAAGGGTCCTAGAAAAGATCCCCACGAAGCTTGATCTTTAGCTTGGATGTGAGTCGTAGACATGATTGTCAAGGTTGAATGGACACTTTTTAGATTAGCTCATCCACCTGTGAGACACCACCATTCCCTATTGGTTTTGATGTGAGATGGAGTAAGGGACAACTAATTCGAAGTGTCCCCTAGGATCTCTTCACTACAGTTTCTTGTGTACTCAACGCAAGGGTCCTAGAAAAGATCCTCACGGAGCTTGATCTTTAGCTTGGATGTGAGTCGTAGACATGATTGTCAAGGTTGAATGGACACTTTTCAGATTAGCTCATCCACCTGTGAGACACCACCATTCCCTATTGTTCAATCTATCATGCATATGTCACTTTGGTTGTGTGTACTTGGCATTATTCGGATAAATCAAAAAGTCAAAGTCAGTTAGAAGTTATTAACCTTTGCCTCAGCCTTGTTGTCCATCCTCACCCAACAGTAGCACATTGTTTACCCTTTGTAAGTATGGCATGGAGAAGCATACTTCTAGAAAGTTCCAAGATTCTTCAGAAGCACAGGTATATCTTGCTATTATTATTATTATTATCTTTCACCATGATTATGAATAACTACTTCAAGCTTGGTTTTGATATACATTATTGGAGCATTTCTTACCTTGGATGCTTACATTATCATATTGATGCAATATCTCACCTTGATTTTGGGTACTTTGACCTGGTTAACCCAATTGACCAAGTCAAGCACGGTTCCCAAGGTAGTGACTCAAAAAACAACATGATCTATATTTGTTCTAGACATGCCCAAAACCAATACTATGGTTTCAGTTTTGAGAGTTTGGCCTCGATTCTCCTAAAAAGTTATTATTATCCCTTAATTATTGGCCAAATAATCAAATTTTATTACAGATGGCAGTATGTTGGGTTCTCCTAGAGAAGTGCAGTGTTCCAGGGGGTATGAGTAGTCACTTATACCATTCTTCTATGTCTCCAGATCATCTAGAGTAGTCAGTTTGCCTTGGTTTGCACCCTAGACAGAGTTATGGTGTATTTATCATTTTCCAAAGATTGTACCAGCAAAAATAAACTAGAGAAATCACTGAAAAAATCGATTTCGCCGCCTGGGTCAAGGAAATGGCTTGGAATTTCGACAAATGATGTGTCTCAGCATACCAGGCAATCCTTCAGCAGTTTTCAGCCAACAGTTGTCCGAATTATTTTTATCTTGGCTCAGCCTATGAGGAAACCCCCCCAAGGGGCGTCCCCTCAACTTGACTATTGATGTATTTTATTGTTATATCATGTATTATGAACTTGTAAAGCGGCCTAGGGTGAATTAAGCCCCTAGTGACCTCGTCCTATGTATTATCATGTCATAACTCATGTTATGTTGTGACTTTCACTTAGGATAGGCGTCCTGGAGCAAAGTGCGTCCCATCTTTGACTTAGTCACTTGATCCATGTATTGATCTATCTATTGTTGATCTCACCGTTGATGATGTTATAATCTCAACTGTCAGATGCAAAAGTAAGTCAGGGTTTACGTCTCTCTCAACCTATTTAAGAGAGGTGACCCCCCCTTTGTATTCATGAGCTTTGGCACCAGAATTTGAATAAAGAGATTTTGTCTAGGATTACTCTTTTGTGTTTTTGCAAATGTGTGGATGATCTGATGATTGGCATTGCTATTCTTCTGTACTGATCTTGTTTCGGGATACATTTTGCATCTTTATTCTTTACCCATTTCATCTACAGGGAAAAGGTGCGCACCAGGAGAGAGAGAGAGAGAGGGCACATCTGTGGGGCAACTCACTATTTGCCCGGTTCTTGGCTGTACAAGATCAGGGAGTATTTCTTTCCTAATGAATTTTGCTTCCCGTCCTTTTCCTTATTCTGTAGATCCTGTTCGTTTGTCTAATCTTTTGAATTTTCTCTGATTGGGTAGGTTGAAGAGGGCGCTTGGGTGATTGATCGAAGCTCAACAACATCAAGATATTCTTCGGAAAGGTTCATTTATTCAAGGAGATAGCATTCTTCATCAGTTTTGAGGCCATCTGCAAGATCAAGGTATGTCTTCATGTATTTTCTTCTTGTATTTTCTTCATGCGTTGCTCATCATTTCTTCCATTGAAAAAACCCTCATTTAGTAGTAGGAAAATCACTGGACCGATTTGCACTGGGAATTGGCAAATTTTGCGATCTGGGTTTTGTCCAGCATACTGAAAAACCCCCTCTCCCTTAAAAACGTCAAGCTTGGATTCCTCTGCCCATCTCTAGGCATTGGTTTCAGTCTGGGAGAAAACGCCCTTGTTTGGCTTGCTGGTCAATTTCCTGTGTTTTTGCTTCGGTTTCACTTCGTTATTTTTATTGTCGAATCCTTTTACCCAAATAGGTGTGTTGAAGCCTTAATTTCATTAAATTGACCTTGTCCTTGGTATTTCCCATATTTCTGATTAAATCCCCCAGGGTCCCTTGTCTGATCATTTGAACAAACACACCAACCCTAGATCTGTTTTAACTCTGTAAGCCACTGATTTGATTGATTTGAGTAACATTCCCATATTCCTTAAACACTCGTACTCGAATATGCCTTAAATTGTGGCTTATCCCTTAAATCTAGGGTTTCCAGCTCTCACCTTACGCATTCGCTATTTTGGCTTGATCTGGTGATTGGCTGTAGATCTGTCCTTTCAGGATAAGATCAGGTCTCCCCCATTGTCACTCGGGTATTCTATGGCATAAAGCGAAGGAATCCCAAACTGACGTGATAACCATCCATCTTTTGGGGGTTAGGGTTTTCGTAGGTCACGGCTTTGGTTGTCTGTCCCCTCTGCCATCCAGTATTGGATCCATCTATCGAGGCAACTACAAGATTCGTGATAACAATCCTATTTGAAATTTATGCTCTAGAACATTCCATTTGTTTGATTTGTGAAATGAGAAGCTGGGTTTGGGGTACTTTTGGTCATTTGTTGGACATTAATAAACTTATGTTATCTACTGAGATGGGTTTAAAAGTACCATAAATGAACGATTATTTATTTTCCCATTAAAGAGATCCCCCACAAATATGCTTTTCCTAGTCACATTTTATTATTTGAGATATATTTTATACTGATAGATAGAATAAATGAAAGATGCAATGTTGAAAGAGGCATTATATACCTCAATATTTGCCTCCACATATGAACACAGTGAATATACATGTTGTGATAATGTTCACAATTACTAGACTCGTCTTGGAGAATGATTTGGTGAGTTGGGTTGGGCTTGGAAGAAACTTTGGAGTTAACTCCAGAAATAATAAAAATAATCAAATATGCCAAGTTAAAAAAATATATTTTAATTTGAATGTTTATAATGTGCATATACTACAACTTTTCAATACATACTACAAAATGCCTTTGATTCTGGGCAGCTGAAAAGTCTGTTGGTTGTCTATTGTGAAATTGGGATAGAGAAGAAAACAAAATGATTGCTTTTTGTGTCTTTTATAGATGGATGACTGGGCTTGACATGTCAGGCAAACTTGCCAAGTCCATGCCATACTCGTGCTGGAGTTCACTTGATTTGGTTTCTTTAAAGAACAAAGTCATACATGGGAGTCTATTTAGACTCTGTTTCGGACGATGTTTAAGAGCATTTTGGGATGAGAATGCCTAGTATGCACCTGAACAATGACAATAAGCATTGATTTTGTAGAAACTATGATTCCAGAAATGCCATCCCCATGTTTTAAAATTGTGTTTTTGGATTTTGGAACCAGATCCTTTTACAGAACACCTTTGAAACATCTCTATTACGTTTCAATGGTATTTCAATTTTTGGTAATGCATCATGATTCATCGGCCATTTCAGTGAGCCTTTTGGTCAGCTAAACCAAAAGATGTAAAAAAAGGAGAAAAATGCTAACCCAAATTTCTTACAAGTCAAGTTATAAGCAGAGGGCTTCAGCCTCCCTTAACGATAACCCTTGTCGTTATTTCCAAATTCGGAATTTATAAATAGTTTTCTGAAAATTTTATCTCAAGTTCTTTTTGCACATGTGTGTGTGTGTGTATGTTTGCCTTATCCTAGCTGTATTGTATCCTGGTTTTCTAAATCTTTGCAGTATACTGTATCTCGTTCTGTATCTGTATCCATGCTACTAAGTGTAGAAATTCACAGAAATGGACCACTCGTTATCTATTTCCATTATAAGGCAAAGCATTTTAGTTAGTCGGGTAGGAGTGCATTTTAACACATGCAATTTAACGGTTGTTCTCACTTGTTTTTTTATCATGCTTTTAAAACAAAAAGAAACTAGTTTGGTTCTTTAATCAGTGATGATATATCAGTAAAATGGTGGTTTTTGAATTGTGACTCTGACGTTTATTAGCTTCAAAGTTTTTTGTAAACTGGTTGCAATCTTTGTTGGAACAGTAATGAAAATTGGGAGAAGTAGGTGTTTTTGTTAGCTTGTATAGCACAAATCTGGTTTCACTGGTCAATTGTTCACAAAAATACTGACATTTTACTTTTGCAGCTATCTGAGCTTGTAAATGTGGAAGGTTACAGTGATTGGATACGGTTGGTCGCGGAATTCACATTGAAATCTTTGCAATCATGGCAGGTTTGAAACTTTGAACCACTTTGTTCCATAGTTTTAAAACTAACCATTACTCGGCTTGCTGCAAAATTAAAAAATATTATTTTACTAGATCCTTCGATTCAAGCTTCTTTTGATATTTGTGGTCACTTTTGTTTCTGCAGTGGGCTAGCAGCAGTGTATATTACCTTTTAGGACTTTGGTCCAGACTAGTCACATCTGTGCCATATCTGAAGAGTGACATGCCAAGTCTCCTTGATGAATTTGTGCCTAAAATAACTGAGGGATTCATTACATCAAGGTTTGATTGTGTTCAGGTATGATTTTTGTATGGTTTTAAAGATGTCTATGTTATCTTTCTGTTATATACTTTTGCAGGTTGTCTATAATCAGATTCAACCATTAAATAAATTTTATATAAAGACATATCTTGTTTATATTTCTAAATGATTTCAAATGATGTTTTGTACCATCAGAACATGGGATTGATCTCATTTCATGTTATGAAATTTTGGTGTGTTTTAGGCCATATTACCAGATGACCTTTCAGAGGACCCTCTGGATAATGTTGAACTTCTACAAGACCAGCTTGACAATTTCCCATACATCTGTCGATTTCAGGTGTCGACTTGTTCTGAAATAGCTATAGTATTATCTTTTTGTGCACAAAAATTGTTTAGTCCAAGCTTCAAGTTTTCAAGACATTTCTAAGAATATTTTTGGCCAATATATGTCATAGTAGATGTTTTAAAGTTAATCCTTTGCTGTTCTGTCACAGTATGAGAGCAGCAGTTTGTACATTATAAAGCTTTTGGAGCCAATACTGCAAACATACACGGTATGTATCTGACATTAACTCAAAGGCATATTTCGCTGCAGAATTCCGCTCTACGTCTTTCTGTTGCATAATGTTGATTGTAAGTTGTTGGTTTGTTTGTAGGAAGGAGTGAGGCTTCCCATTAGTGGGGATAACAATGACTTGTCCATAATAGAAGGACAACTTGCTTGGCTAGTTCATATTATTGCATCAATCATAAAATTCAAACCAAGTACAAGTTCCAGGTAGCATTAAATCCAAAAGTTTCTTAAGGTACTGCTTTTATGAATTGACATTCAACCCTGATGATTTGTAATACAGTTCAGAGCCACAGGAAATCATTGATGCAGAGCTTGCAGCACGTGTTTTCCAGCTGCTTCAAATAACAGATACTGGCTCTCATGTTCAGGTAAAAAATTCTGTTTTGTTATCTTTTTTACTAGGCATATATTTCTTGGCTGGCTTCAAGTAGTTAGCTGTCTGTCTTTGCACATATATGGATTTTCATTTTTGTAACACATAGTCCGTGTGTTATGGAGGAATCTGTATCCGGTTGAAGAAGAGATCCATCTTCATGAAATTATACAATTGGTAGCCACCATTTATATGTTTTGCCATCCCTTTTGAGGAGACACGTCCACTTAAGCCTATTATTAATTGTTTATTAATATTATTATTTTTATTATTGATTTATTGTTATTTTATTTATTATTTACTATTTATATTTGTAAATTGCCTCTCCCTTAAGGGCGGCTTTGTCCTCGAAGCTAATGTGTTGGGTCTTCCTTTTATCCTGTCTTGGTGTCTAACTGATGACGTGAGACATTCAATTTTGATTATGACCACTGGTTCATTTTGTTCGTTTTGCTTTGGAATCCGCATTAAGTATGTAGTTGGTAGAATTTCATTTACGCTCTTGCTGCTTGATGGTTGTAGCTTGTGACTATTTATGTCGTTAACTGAACCGACTTGACCGACCTGACAACAGTAACTATTTCTGTGGTATCATTCCCATTGATGTTCTTGTCATTGCGTTGATAATTGTTGTTGTCAGCAACACTGGCTTGATTCTCATCATAATGTTGGTCAAGATCATTTTTATCGTTATTGACGTGAGAATTAGATGGTGATATGGACATGACTGTGTCATTCATTTCAATGTTCAAAGCACGATTTCATTATTTTCACGTTTTTTATGAAGTTTTTGTTCTGGACCTTGAAAATCATATTTAGATTTAGTTTCGAAGTCTTTGTCTTGCAAGTCATTTGGTTTGCTTTGTTGGCTTGTTTTATTGAAGGCGTCATCAATAGCTTTGTGGGCAGCTTTAACAACTGACTGTTCCATACAATCAAATTATTTCATCCATCTTTATCATTTGCTCATAAAAAATCAAGCACAATTCTTCACTAAATGACTTCATAGCTAATTGCACATTAATTATATATATAAATCTATGTATATTATTATATGTAAACAGTGACAAGGTTCTAATAATAGTTTTAATAGTTTTAGGTGAAAATATAATATTATAATATTACAAATATTATTATATCTTTTTTGTGAAATGAATAAATTTTGGGTTTTACGGTTTGAGATGGTGTCCAAGGTTGAGAGGATGCATGTATATGAATGATGACAATGGGGGTTGGGAGGAGGGATTGCATTGCAGGAGGCTTGAGCAATGGAGGGGACGTGTGTGTGTGGAATGGGGGGCATAGGGATGGACAAGAAAGATGAGCCAAGAAGGGAGTGGAAGAAAATGTAGGAGCGTGTGCAATTGGGAGGCAAGCGTGCAGAGTTGATGTGTATGTAGAGGGGTCATATGGAGAGTGGTAAAATGGAGATGGAAGAGCCCGTGGATATGTGCGTAGGGAAAAGGTTGTAGGAGGAGAGGGGTGTAGAGAAGATGTCGTGGGGTTGCGTGAAGTGGGTAGAAGTGTGGCCAAACAACGGTTGCATAGAGGTGGCAACGTGTTGAAGTGTAACAGAGGTAAGGACTAGAAGAGAGGAAGGTGACGGAGGTGAGTTGGATGGATTGAGAGTGAGGTGCAACAAAGGAGGAATGGCGACGTAGGGGCAGGTGCAAAAAGGAATGGAATGGGTGTGGTGTGGAGTACCGTGGGAGAAGGTGGAAAGAAGGTACGAGAGAGCGCAGGAAGGAGGACAAGGAGCAGATGGCGTGTGAGGGAAGATGGAAGGTGAGAGAAAGAGGTGGAAAATGGGTGGATCAACCTTAATGGAGGATGAGTTGAGGAGCCGAACCCGAGCGCAGAGGAGGAGTGAGACTCCTTTGATACCACTGTAACACCGAGTCCTTGTGTTATGGAAGAATCTGTATCCAGATAAAGAAGAGATCCATCTTCATAATAAATAATACATATTGAATAAAATGATTTTATGCTGAAATTATATAATTGGTGCCCGCCATTTATATGGTTGGGCATCCATTTTGAGGAGACATGTCCTCTTAAACCTAATATTAATTGTTTATTAATATTATTATTTTTATTATTATTGTTATTTATTATTTACTATTTATATTTGTAATAATTTTTTTGGCAATGTTAATGAATTTGTGAATCCATAATTTCCTGTTAGATATAGATGTATTTTTGTTACTTGTGTAACCTAATTTTGGAGTTGTTTTGTAGCTCTAAAATGCAGTGAACTTTACCTAGGTTAACCATGAGGTTTTATAGCCATTTTGTGCATATGATTTAATATTTAATTTTTCTTTGATAATGTCAATATCTCCTCCTATCTTGGAGTTTAGGAAATGGCATTTTCTATTTTGGAAGATATTAAAGAATTGGAACATTGATCCTCTTTTTGACCATATTTTCACAATCTTCATCACTTCTTGTTCTTTTTGATATGCTAGATTGTCTAGATTATGCTTATTCTTCAAACCAATCTTATGGGTTGGTCTTGTAAAGAGTTATAGATCTATCATGTCCATTACTGGAGGAGTTGCACTAAAAAGAGGTTCATCTCACAAGATTCTCTAAGTATATCGGTGCACGGTCTTGGTCACTGTATCAGAGGTTTAATATTCCATAGATTTATCAGTGTGTGATGCATGCATTGCATAAGTCACATTTGACGTTTGCTGAAGTGAATTTATCACTGTATTGTAGACATAGTGATATCTCAGCTGTGTCGCTCTGACATTGGGGCCAGGTCATGCTATTCTAGAATTTGCTAGTGCATGTACCTTGTCATACTACCTTTTGTTGAAACACATACAAATCAACACAAAGCAGGCATGTTGATGTGGATGAATAACTCAACGAGTAATTATTCGTAGAAGCATTGACAATCATAACAAATTGTCTCTTCTTCCTCTTTGTCCTTATCAAAATTTGTACAATTATGTAATTTAATATATGAATAGAAATAATGCTTCGTTGTTGTTGGTTGTATTATGTATACCTTGTCTTCAGATTGTTAAGGGGTTCTCTGGGTGGTTGGTAGATAGATAATTATGTTGTAAGGTGGTTGGTAGATAGATAGGTTCTCTGGGTGGTTGGTAGTAGGTGGCTGACATTCTCACGAAGTCTTTTGGAAGAGGGAGACATATTCATTTTAGAGACAAGATAGGAGTGGTGAAGAACAACTTCCTCGGTAAGGGGGAGTGTTGAAAATTACCAAGGAAGTGTTTTTCACCTTGTGATGCCTTGGGGTGGACATGAACACTTAATAGTTGTGGTCCCTAGCATTTTATTTAAAGTGAGATTGACCTTATGTTTATAAAGTGACTTTAAAAAGTGAGTTTGAGTCGTTAATTATTTAAATGTGACTTTATGCGTAATAAAGTCTCATTTATAATTTAAAAGTGAATTAAATGCTTTAATGAGAAAAGTAAGATATAACATGAGCCCTAGAAATCATTTAGTTGGCTTTTAATTTGAGCCATTGATTTTGAGACGGTGGTTACTCAAACAAAAAGGCATTGAGAGAATCATTGTTCACTTTCACAAAGAGATTTTGGAGAGCAAAAGCGAAGAGAAATCTTTTTTTGAGAAGAAGAGGGTTTTTCTTGAGAGAGGATAAAATGAGAAGATTTCTAGTGGGCACGATTCCCAAGGTAAACTGGTGCATTTAAAGCACGTCATACAATCATTAATGGTGGGAACAAAAATCGAGATGGATTGTTGATGTGTTTGCTGCATTTAATAAGGTCGTACTTCTGTTTTTGCTGGCACATGTGAGGCTGTACAACAACAATTTGGCACGAATTCCAAGACCGTATTGACAAACATATATTCCTTCTCATCTCAAGAAGACTAATAAGATCCAAGATCTTATAAAGGGGAAAGCAATTTTATAATTCCACTTGCAATCGTTGTTGGGAAACCACAACCTAAGACTTTGAAGTTTAAAGGATTCATAAAAAATCAAAGTGTAATGATACTCATAGATTTTGGTAGTACTCGTAATTGTATAGACATCAATATCGCCAAACAACTAAGCCTTTTTGTGTGCCCCACCAAGGACTTGGTAGTTTTGGTCGTTGATGGACAAAAGTTCATAGAAGCAAGAAGATGTCATAAAGTCTTTGTTTATATATAAGTACTAGTACTACGAACAAGACTATATGCTCTTTCACTCGAAGAAATGGATATGGTGGTAGGTGTGCAATGGTTGATGCAATTGGGCACTTATACCTCAAACCTTGATAAACAGTTCATTGAGTTTAATTGGCAAGGTCAACATTACAACTAAATTCAAATTATATATTGCAAAAGTGTTTGCTCTGAAGAAAGTTGAATTACCACTAAGGAAAAAACACATGAAGCACATAGACATATACAACAATGAGAGCAAGTCAAGTATGCAACCAAGAAGTATCAAGGGTTCGCCTCCAACAAACAGGTCCATAAACTTCACGATATGATGCACATCCTACAAAGGAACCTTGCTAGCGCTTAGAGCAAGACCAAAATCAAACCCCTACAACTAGACAGACATGAAGCCAATGAGAGTGTTATTTATTATGCTTTGAGGACAAAGCTTTCTTTGAGACGGTGACATTGTAACAAACAATAACATTAATAATTATACAATAATAAATAAATTAATATTAGTTAAGTTAAATGAAAAGTCAAAGGACATACATCTTACCTCGTGACTAGTCAACGCATATATGTACATTGTCACGAGGCTCATTGTAATAATCATTCTTATCAATTATTCATAAATTTTTATAAAATTGTTGAATCTTCTATTTATTCCATAGTGATCAAGGATTGTCAACCACAAACTTGCTCTCAAATATATTGTTAACCTTCTCAACCAAAGAAGTTGTGATATTGGCGAGTTTCACCATCCTTTCAACGAGTGTTGTTGTTACCATACAAAACACATCTTCAACATTGTATTAGCAACATTATTTGGAAAGCCATCTACATAATTCTAATGAGGCATTCTATCAAAGAACCATCACCCAAATGCGTCGTTCTAGGAAATGAGGATTTTTTGAGCTAGGATTTCTTATATGCATTCAAATCTTACAGAGTGGCATCTTTAGACCCATAAACCCCAAGAACCCCAAGATTAATATTACGCCATTGTCGTGCTAAAACCATAATCCTCCAAGCGTAGGTGCACTTTGTATGGCTTTAAGATGTTGTCAACAAAGAAATAAACCACAAAGCACCAATGGCCAAGGAAGGAGTTGCATATTTGCTATTATTGTAGATCAAAAATAAATAGTGAGATAGAATAGGTCACCCATGAAAGGGAGGACCAAAAAGAGATTCAAAGGTTGATTAATAGATTTGTAGTCTACTATGAACTAGAGGAACCATAGGTTGTGTGCAGGAAGTATAGTGCATTTAGATCCAAAGGAGGTTAGGACACCAAATGTAAGAAATAATAAGTCACATTGTTGTCTAGAGGAGGGTCCACTCAACAAAACATAATGACCCATGAGTGGAGGAAGCTGCCTCGAATTGGTGAGTGAAGAGATGGGGTCAAGCAAGAGAGACCAAAGAGCCATGATTTCTTCATATCTAAGAGCTAGTTGCAACTATTTGAATAATTTCTAAGGTTGTAAATCCATAAGGCCACCATCCCCAATGACTCCCCAAGCTTACTACAATGCCTTAGTAAGGAGGAGCACATTGATTTGACCTTCACTATAAATCGTAAGCTCACAATGTGGCAGATCTTGTTGTCTTCACTTAGAGCTCAAGAATAAAATGAGAGGAGCTTCTGGATGGAATATTGTACTCATGACAATAGAAGCTTCCCATCAACTACAATAAGCTACCAACTGAATTCATGATGCTTTCCACAAACTTCAAGGTAGATGGTGGAGCAGATCTCTTCTGAACATAATTCTTAGTAACAAAATTTAATGGATGATCTTCATATCGTGAATATCATCACCTGCAAAGAAAGGCAACCAATACCCAAACTTGGAATTAGATTGGAAGGCCAAAATCATAAAGAGAAGATTACCCAAATACAAGCTGGATTGGAATGAAAGACAAAGAGATAATACCATAACCCAAAGGAGTATCGAAATTGTTCTAATATCAATATTGATTAGAGTTATACACCAAAGTTGTGAAGCACAAAATCTTTGACCGAATTTCATTAAGAGAGAACAATCACTTATAACTTTACATGAGGAAAACTACATCAACAAAGTTGGAGGCAAGATCTTAAATAATAGCAAGTGATTACTATAATAGAGCTAGTTGTTAGGGATAAGATCCCAACTACTCCAAAAGAATAGGAAACCTCTCAACTACTCCATGAAAATAGGAAACTTAAAGTTTGCATCAAACTAAAAACTGTAATAATAAACACATCATACAAATAAAAATATGAGATTCATATCTCATATGAGACAAATCATAGGTTATAAGAACATATCACTAAGAATCTCTATCAAAAGTCCATATTAGAGCTTAGCCTGCCTAGTTAGTCATCCCAAGTAACATAAATATGCCATTTGACGATCTTATTCAATTCTTGCTTGTTTGGCAAGAGTTGAGGGCATCGAGACTATCTGAATAGAGGGAGATGTTATGTCAAGATACCATCTAAATGAAGTAAGGCAGTTAGTGTCTGCGTACCAACAACGATCTCGATTAGAGGTATTGGTTGTGGCTATGGTTTATGACGAGCTATAGGAAAGATAAGGATAGCGATCTTTGCCAATTGTGGAGTGAAAAGGAAAACTGGTCCGAAGTTGGTTTCAATCCCGAAGAATGGTGTTGCAAATTCTACTTGAATAATGGCCTAGGTGTTGATTTTTGTACCCAGGAAAGTGTTCCCCTAGTGATTTTTCCCTAAGTCATAAAAAGGGGAAAATTAAAGGGACCCTTTCATTTAATAACTTGAGATGAGTTTTAATTTTCACTTTAGAGAATAAAGTGACTTTTTGATAAATTTAAGTGAGGTGAGTGAAATTAATTTTGGAGAGAATTAAAAATGCATTTAATCTCATCCATCCATCTAATTCATTTTGGGTCCTTGGATTAGATGACTATTCAACTTCCTCATTTAGACACCAAAAAGGCAAGGGAATGTATTAAAGTCTCATTCTTTTTTTTCTATGAGAGTTGGAGAGTAGAGAAGGAGAAAAAATTGTAGGTTGAGAGAGAGCAGCATTGGGCATGTTTCCCAAGACAGTACAACATCAACAATTACATTTTCGTATGTTATATATATATATATATAAATCAACATTAATTATTAATATTAATTAATATTAATATTAATAATTGATAATTAATAATTAGTAAAACTAGAAATAAACAAATAAATAATTATGAAAAGTCAAAAGACATGACTTATATTGAAAACGTACAAAATGACTTATTAAAACTCGTGACAATGTAATTGTAAAACATTTATTTATTTTATCAATCAAGTATTTATCAATTTTATTTTCCATTCATGGATTTCTTGGCGTACTTATGTTGGTTATTCCTTTAAGAAAGAATTTTATTGTTTCATTGGTATCAAAGCCCTCTCTTGGGCTCACTGATTTAGACCCTTGGCCATCTTTTCAGAGTTACTCTGACACGAGAGGTCTTTGCCCAAAATCGAGTTGTTGGCCGTTTGACGCTGATCCTTTCTTTTTACTGCTCCCACCTTCTCCCAAATCCATCTCTCGCACACCTCTCGTCGCCTTTTCACCCGCAACCCCCACTTCCTCCCGTCGTAGCTCCACGCGGCCGCTACCCCTTCTTTCCCCTGTAGCCCTTTGCGCCACCTGCGCACCCTCCATTTGCGCGCCTTGCTTCTTCACGCAACTCCTCTGTGTTGTTTTCCCCATACCATTTTCCCTCTGCGACTCCTCCAACTCATTCCACCACTGCATTATGCACACTCCCTTCGCATCGTTGATCACCACCTACCTGCCATCTCCACTCTGTGCCTCCCTCCTTCTCCCAAGAGCCCCACACTCTTTTTGCCTCCACCCTCTCCATTCTTCGCTACATCTGCGCCTCCCTCTCGGCCCTCTTGACCCTTCTCTGCAGCCACACCTTCCTCCATTGCCCTCCCTCTGCTTGGCCAAATCTCTCCTGCGCACAATATCCGCCCACACGCCTCCACGTACCAACTTCCTCGTTGCATTCCCACTTGTAGCTCCACCTCCGCATCTACAGCACGACCATCAATGTTGCTCCCACGTGACCCCATCTTCTGTTGCACCACCCGTTTCCACTACCACGATGCTCCTCCCTCCATCCGTCGTTGCTCCCTGATATCGTACTCCCCCATAATTTTTTTAAAATTTAAACACTATATAAATATTATATTATTAATATTTATTTTTATTTAAATTTTTCCCCAATTATTACTTCTCACCATCTCTTGTTACAATTAATAATAATTATTATTATTAAAAAAATCAAAGTCGAAAAAAGTTTAATTATCGTCAAAGAAGTCAAGAACAAGTTATCATCAAAACATGACCAAGTCAAAATATTTCTTAAAATAATAATAATAATAATATTATAATAAAAAAGACAAGCCATTGAAGGAAGTTATTGAAGAATTTTGTAATTATTGAAGAAACATGGATTCAATATATAAATCCAAATTTTGGACTAAGTGTCATTATTGCGAAATGGAATTCTAATATCCGACATGTTTTAAGAATGGCAATTGCTCTTGTCCATTATGTGGTAAATATTTTTTTATGAAAGACGATCAAGGTAAGTCACGGTGCAATCTCAGGAACTGGAAAGCGAATTAGGATACTACAAGGAAAGCAATAAAAAACTACAATTTGAAAATGACAAGGAGAAGTATTTTAATGATTTAATAAATACCAAATTGAAAGATCGTATTTGGGAATCCACCAAACAAACTAAGGAATTTAAAATTGCGAAGAATAAATTCGACAAGACAAGGGCATACAAGAATGAGATGAAGAGATTTCTTGTCTAAGAGATCATAATCATAAATTGTTGCTCCAAGTCCAGAAAGCAAAGGATAAAGTTCAATGCAGTCAAAAGTTACAAGAGAAGATTTAAGCTCTCCAACAAAAATCACTGGAAAACAATGAAGAAAATTCATCCCTAAAGAAGGTTAATCAAGAACTAGAGGAACAAATCGAGAAGTTAAAAGAGGACAAAAAGTCTCAAGACGATAGGTGCGAGAAGATTCAGAGTAATAACAATTTGCTAGAGAATAAAGTAGCACAAATCCAAAAGGAAACATCCAGAGTTTCTGGAAAACAAATTCAAGTTAAGGAAGAAGAAATAAACACAAGTTCAGTCTTTGTCACAGTTCAAAAGGAAGTCAATCCAAACAAACAACAAAAACTCCTTATCGACACCCCAATTATAAACATCATTTTGACCAATGACAAGGTCAAAATGAACATACACAAAGGAGTTATGTTGTCAGACAAGCAAGAACATCAAATCAACATACTAAGCAACAAACGAGAAGAACCACCCCACACAGCCATCAAATAGCTCCAATGCAGATAGATCTTGGATGGACCACATCGCCAACGATGCGACATTTCTCCTTTGGAATTCGTAACTCATATCGTCTCATTTCATCAAGTGTCGCAAATACTAAAAGAAAGAATCTAGAGATGATGGTTCAAGAAAAAAATGAGACGTAAGCTTTGTCTTCACTAAGCTTTGAGGACAAAGCTTCTCTAAGCAGAAGGCAATGTTATATAAAAAATATATATAAATCAACATTAATTATTAATATTAATAATTAATAATTAGTAAAATTAGAAATAAACAAATAAATAATTATGAAAAGTCAAAAGACATGACTTATATTGAAAAGGTGCAAAATGACTTATAAAAACCTGCAGGAATGTAATTGTAAAACATCTATCTATTTTATCAATCAAGTATTTAATATTTATCAATTTTATTTTCCATTCATGGATTTCTTGGCGTACTTATGTTGGTTATTCCTTTAAGAAACAATTTTATTGTTTCATCGTACAACATGTTTCTCGAGGCAATTTTTGGGCATGAATTTCAGGGCAACCCGCATAGTTTTTTGGGCACAGAATTGGACGTGGCCCGTACAAATCTGTATAGTCCATACTGTACAACAACTGGGCATGAAAATCGAGGTCCATACAGTCTATACAGTACAACAGTGGGCACAAAAATCAAGACATTTTGTACAGTCATTTTGGCAAGTTTTTCGAGGCAACTAGTTGGCAGAAAAAATTTGATTGTCAAATTTTTGAATTTATTCAACTTGTTGAGCACTGTGGTGGAGGTAAGTTCATTTGTGATTTTTGTTGTACTTTATTTTTACTAAAAGAAAATAAAATTCTCTTTATTAAGAACAAGTTTTCCCCGGAGGATGGGGTTTTGCTTGGAGTCTGAATTTTTATGCGTGACTGTGTTTTTTATTACTGCTCATTAAAAGTTGTAAAAATTCTTGATGTGTTTTAGTCATAAATTGTTTATGAGAAATGACTTAATTTGCAACAGAAAGTAAATTGGGTTGGGCATTAAACAATGATGAAAATGGTGGTTGAAACCGTGTTGGGGGAATGAGAAACATTTACACTAGGGTGCTAGGTTAATTTGTCTCCAGTAAGCTAGGTTTGTAGACATTCGAATATAGAATTGTGGGTTTGACGAGGCTGCCCAAGACATCCATCTTGGATGAAATCTCTTGGAAACTCTTTCGAAAACACTAGTACATTAGAAGAGCAAGGGATTAATAGCCCTAGTTGATCTAGGGATGGAGGCCTTTCGTCAAGCCAATCTAGGCTGTGAAAACTAAACACCCAAGTGTATGCAGTGTTCCTTTTTATCTCAACATCCCATTAATAAAAATGATATTCGATGATAGGATGGCTTTTGGTCTATTGAATATCACGACCTTCGTTATGGAAAGGTTGACCATTAGCTAGCGAAGGTCACAAAAGTTAGATATGGCATCAAGTTTTCTCTGTAATTCCTCTAGGGTGGAGGACAAGAAGATCACGTTGTTAGGACAAAGGAGGATGGATAGCAAAACATGTTGAATGTAACAAACTTAAATAATAACAACAAACAATAATAAAATAATAATAATAACAACAAACATCAACACACACACACACACACACACACATATATATATATATATAGATATATTTAATAAATAATAATAATAATTAATAATGTCTTTACGAAAAGACATGACTCTTAATGAAAGGGTATTCCGTCAAAATAAAAATAGCGGACCCTCAATTGTAACTTATCACTTATCTATCAATTTATTAATATATATTTGTCCTATTAATGGCTGGCTTATCGAATTTTTAGGTGTTCTGGTAATATTGATTGTGTGAAGTGAATACATATTCGCTTCATTTGGCATCAGAGCTAGTTTGTGATCCAGGCTTTTGGCCATATCATGATTTTTAATCATAATCCTAGGGAATCATTAAATTTATGGTCCTTGACCAAGTAAAAAAAGAAAAGAAAGTCAAAAGAAGAAAAAAAGAAACAAAATACAAAAAAAAAGCAAAGAAAAAAAAAGATAAAGTAAAACAAAAAAAGGTAAAAGTGAAACCACGCATGGTTTCTTAAAGTGGGTTTGGGTTTGAATTTAAAAGTGCATAATAATAACTACTAAGAAGCAAGTGAGATTTGAACTTAGGTGGGGAAGGTAACACTCATTCCCCCCAACCACCCAATCTACTAGTATTTTACAAAACTTGAGGGAAAAAAAATCTAAAAGTACATAATAATTGCTACTAAGAAGCAAGTGAGATTTGAACTTAGGTGGGGAAGGTAACAATCATTCCTCCCAACCACCCAATCTACAAGAAGTATTTATCAACCTTTAAAAAGAAAAAGAAAAATATTATTATTATTACTTAATAATTGTAGTAAGTACAATTATTAAATTACAAGAGTAAAGAAAAACAAGAAAAAATCGAATAAGACAAGAAGTCAATCAAAAGGAAAACCAACTATCGTCAAAGAACATCAGAAGTCAGGAATTATGGAAAACTCCAAATCAAAATTGCAGTCCCAACTACAAGTAGCAATTCGCAAAGCATTTGACATGACGAAGCTGGATATTTCTAAGGAATTAATGAGTCAAAAATATACCAATCAGAATCTACAAAACCAAAAAATCATGAAATATGCAGTCAAGAATAACGAAGAAATAAAACAATTAAACAAAATCATCAAGGACAAAGATGAAAAAATCACACAAATTCAGACAAAAGTAAGATGCCAAGAAGCAGAGAATTGCCCGCCTCCAGCAACAGATTGAGGAACTCCAGCAAAAAGAGGAAGACTGAAAAAAAGCGCACAAGTTGGAAATTACAAAAGTCTATAACACATTAACAAGTAATACTGAAGAAATATACCGATTAAGAAATCATAATAAATTATTAGTTACGAAGATCAAGAATTTAAAGAGTACCAAGAAGGCAGACAACTCAAATGAAGACATCGAAGGAAAAGTCCTAGAAAAACAAGAAGAAAATCAATGCCTTCTAAATCTTAATCAAGAACTAGAGAAATAAATCGAGAAGTTAAAAGAGGACAAAAAGTCGCAATACGAAAGTTTCGAGAAGATTCAGAGTAAAACCAATCTACAGGAGAACAAAATAACGCAAATCCAGAGAGAAGCATTCAGACTCTCCGAAAAAAAAGCCAAGTCGAGGGAGTGAAGGAAGTCCTCGCCGCAGTTAAAAAGGAAGAAAAACAAACAACACATATGCCTTACATACATCCCAATTATAATCGTCATTTTAACCAACGACAGGGTCAAAATGAGCATTCACAAAAGAGTTATGTTGACAAGCAAAGAGTTCGACATACTAAGCAACAATTGAGACAACCTGTTTCCCAAAACAATCTCAGAGGTCCAATGAAAATAGATCTAGGATGGACCACAGCAAATACGATGCAACAATTCTGCTAGAGAATCCGTAACTCGTATCGTCTTATCTCATCAAGTGTCACAAAGGATCCAGAGATGACAATTTAAGCAAATCAGACGTTGCTGTCAATGAAACTTTGAGGACAAAGTTTTCCTTAAGTGGAAGGCAATGTAACAAACTTAAATAATAACAACAAACAATAATAAAATAATAATACTAATAACCAGTGTTCCACCAAGTTTCCGGGACGCGGGAGCGGGGGAGCGAGGAAACGCACATTTTGGACGTGTAGAGACACCCCAAAATTTTGGGATATTTTGGGGGACGGGGGGGTGTTGGGGTCCATAACATAGGGGGGTTGGTCTCTAAAATTATAAAAAAATAGAAAATTAATTAAAATATGAACCCCAACATATAAACATATCAAGTCCTCATCCCATCACCATTCAGTATGACCATTTAGTGTAAAAGCCTAATATTTAAGATGAACAATTTTTTTTAAGTAAAAAAATTTTAAAAATCAAGGGGCATGGGGGCCTGTTGGAGCCCCCCATTTTTAGGAGGAGGCATGTGGGAGCCCCCCAATCCGGGAAACTCCTAGACCTATGTTTCCCCAAGTTTTGCAGAAAGGGGGGCGCTGGGAAACACTTCCCATGGAGCCCCCCAACCCCCGGGGCATGGGAAGCGTGGGGGGCGAGCCCTTGACATTGGGAGGCACGTCCCTGTGGAACACTGCTAATAACAAACATCAACATNTATCTATCAATTTATTAATATATATTTGTCCTATTAATGGCTTATCGAATATTCTAGGTGTTCTGGTAATATTGATTGTGTGAAGTGAATACATATTCGCTTTAGTGAACAAAGCACTCATAGTATGGTTGGATATGCTCTTGGAGAAGAGCCTCTAGCTCATAAAAAATAAGTGGAGAATACATGTATCACGATACAAGGCTACACAACATCAAAAGTAAGTGGAGAATACAAGGGGGAAGAGGGGCCCTCGACATCAACATTAGAAAAGGAGGAAGACAAAGAAGAATACTGTTGAAAGCTAGGCTTTCACCTCAGATTCAAGCATACTTTACACGCTCATACACAACCATCAAAGACAAGTATTGGGAAGGGACATCCAATCCGCCTTTGTATTCATATTTGATGCTTGTTTATACATTATGATAGAGGTTGGAGCGGTTGCACCTGCTCCAACTACTCTTTTGTTAGTATCTATGTAATTATACAATTATGATGGCATTTAAGAGGTCAAGTAGCCCCTTCTACATCTCCCCCACAAACAAAACGTTTCTTCGTCCCGAAGAGAACAAAGAAATATGCATCAACATCCTGGGTCTCTGCTACTGCTGAAGTAGGCCTCACTGTGTATCAACCATGCATGTCGGTCTGCATAGGTAACTCAGTCGCAACAGCCGCCAGCTTGATAGGAAAACACACGTGTACAAGGTTCTACTGTGACTTGTTACTCTTTAGCCTCCATCTTCAATCTGGCAGTAGTCCATCGAAGTCTCATCCTCTTACAACGGCGGGCAACCATCTTCTTCCGCAATCAGGTCTTTTGGTTTAAAGCCTCACCCTGGCTGATTTGATCAGCATCTGCATCAATTCAGGCATGCAGGGCCTTTTGGCTCTTTGACTTTCTATGCCATTTCTCTGTCTTCTGGCTTTCAGAGGTCACGATCGAGGAACAATTTCAACATTTTGATACTAAGGGGTTTAAGCACATTGTCATCATGTCTCATTGGAGTGCTTTGTTGTGTAGGTGTATGATATCTGCTTGAATGTGATTGTCATCTTTTGAAATACCTGCAAAATTGTGTGATGCCTGCTCATGTGCATGATGATCAACTACTTTGGACTGACTCAGACTTATCTTACAATGGTCGACTAGATACCGACTTCATTACATAAGTGAGGAGATCGTCTGCCTTTAAGAAAGACTCACGTTTGACCTCCTCAACTCAATCAACAAAAAACATTTACTGAACGAACATTAAACTCAACTCATAGTGGTTTGCAAGAGACCAACTTTACATAAAGTGGAGGGGATCGCTTGCCTCTGTTGAGACTAACGTTTAACCCCCTCTTAACTTCAAAGCAGAGTCACTTATAAAATTTGTGACTTAATTAACATGGACTCGAATGTTAAAGACTTATTGACAAAACTTCAATTATATTTGAATTATAGACACTTTTAAAATCGACTATCTTTGGCACCGACCAATTTTACAATAATCAATGACATATATATAACTGACCCAAATGTTTATATCCTCTACCAAAAGTAACTTCAACCATCACACTAGGACTCAACCAATCACCATATTTATATATTTCTACAATATCGACTATTGCGTGGGCAGTGATCCACTGCTTACACGTGACGATATGTTATAATTTTGGGAGCAACTGACAAGAATTTTTCTATGCATCTCGTCAACAATTGGTGTTCACCACCATGGATTGAGACAGTCGACATAATCACTATGTTAATTAAAGCATGCTTGCACTTGGTCGGATGTAGATGGACTGGAATGGTCGGCTTCTTGACTGCCCAAACACTGGATTTCATTTTTTACGGTCCTCCATTTAGAGTCGATACAAATGACCTCACTAGTCTATGAGTTATGGGTGGTTAAAATTTGACAGACTGTAACCAGAAGGACGCCGACAAAACAACAAACTATGGGAACGGTCGGCGTGGTTGGTTAAAACAATTACTCGTCGGCTGCAATAATTAGATCATGTCGTGGTTTTTGATAGGCTTTTTATGGTTTTTATGGGAACTAGTCAGTTGATTGAATAATTTAACAAAAAAAGTTCACAAACAGTCGACCATAAAAAGTGCACAAAGGGTCGACCATAAAAAGTGCATCCATATAAAATATGATAACATAAAATAACTGACAAGCAAATCTTACTATGTCGAAAAAATGTGCTGACAGGCATATCAGATGTATATTTTTCAGTAGGAAATTTCTGGGATGACAAGAGCATTTGGGCAGTTCCTGGACGTTGATTGATGAGTTAGAGAGATGACACGACGGGTCATGTATGTCTATCTTCTGGCTGATCTAGTAGTTGGTTTAGTCGACCATCCAGATGAGTCAATATAAACTGGAACCGGAACAGTGCTTCCTAGTTCTCGCTGTCACATTCGAAGGCTTTTGATATTGAATCTAGGAATGAATAATCATGGAGTACCAGTATGCCTGACGGGAGTTGTAAGTACTTTTCTTTGAGATCAGCAAGGAGAGAAAGTGCGGCAGTGATCTTGCGTTCCTTCAGTGCAGAGCAAAATGTTGGTAGGATGTTGTCTTCCTCAACGTTGAAGAGAGACTCCAGATTGTATTGCCAGAGCCCTTCCTCCATTTTCTTTCGCATTATCAGATTGGGCTGCACATCTTCGGGCTTGTGTGAATCTTTAACAGAGTCTCGATCGTATGCGGGATCAGATGTGGGAATTGTAACTGGATCCAACATGAATCTCTTTGAAAGTAGGCAGGAGAATTATTTCGGTATTTCTTCATGTTTTTCACTGGCTTGAATATCTCGACTGATATGAATTGGGATGCGGCTACGACTTTGGCTTCGGTCACGATTTTGAGAATTCGACAACCACATAATCGATTATAGATACTGCATTAGTTCCATAGTTCGCGGTTGATGGTGACGCATCTAGACGACTATCTTTTGGTTTTAGTCTTCAACGTGGAGGTCGGATCAGCTTCACGAGCAGTCTTCATGTGCCAAACAAGGAGGAGGATCTAGGGTTTTGGCTCCACAAAGTTCACATGATGGATTTTCAATGCTCAAAATGCATATCCCACGATAGCCTATCAAATTGCAGCAGAGAATTAGCTCACGATATTCAGCTCAACATTCAACAGGATTTGGTATCTCTCTCAATGCTACTCCAATCTTTTTGGGCTCCAATTTACCAACGCAGCAGCAGAAGATAGTAGAAGATTTCTCAGATTCACGAACACACAAGCAGTCTTTAAATCCTCACGATGACCTTGAGGTTCGAGCCACCCCACTCGCTGCTGCTGTCACCCAGCCGAGTGAAGGAGGCAACGACGCCAGATGTTGAAAGCTGGGCTTTCACCTCACATTCAAGCATACTTTACACGCTCATACACAGCCATCAAAGACAAGTATTGGGAAGGGACGTCCAATTTGCCTTTGTATTCATATTTGATGCTTATTTATACATTATGATAGAGGTTGGAGCGGTTGTACCCGCTCCAGCTACTCATTTGTTAGTATCTATGTAATTATATAATTATGATGACATTTAAGAGGTCAAGTGGCCCCCTCTACAAATACAAAAGATAAGTTAATCTGAGTATATTGGAATTCATATTTTTGCATCGTTGTAGGCAAATTACTTAGTATGTGCTCTCTTTTGTTGCTATGTAAACAAACATTTGCAATGTTTTCCTCTCCATGCACATACTTTATTGTGCATATTTTTGAGCTAAACAAATGGAATAAGTTCATAGTACCTTGATCTTCAGTGGTTTTTGTTGGTCTTGTATGCACTTACTACTGTTGAATGAGTAAGCAAATAATTGATTGTTTTATTTTTATGTTAAACAAAGCTTTCAAAAATATAAAGAGAACAAAAATTACCACATACCCCAGTTGCAATCGTGACTGGTTTTATTATTAGCAAGGCCACTGTAATGATCATCTCAAAAGTTGGTGATTATGTAATATAGATTGTTTGGTGAAATTTTGTCAGCAATGTATGTCGGTTTTTACTCGAAAGATTTTAAATGCAGTTGACATAACAAATGTCATCACTCTTTTATCCTAGATAAGATGATAAATTTTTTGTTAATGTCCATAAATGACCATGGAGTAGATCAATGGGCCTCAAAAGTAGGATCAAGTAGAGACATACAGAAGCATTGGTAAAACATCTCATATAAGCTAAAGGTAAAGCATAAGAAGAGAGAAGCTATACCAAAGCATGAGAACATTAACCAAAGTCAATCTTGTAAACCTAGAAAAACCACGATTAAGTGCTACACAACATTTCAATTAGGTGCAGAGTAAGAGGTGAAGGAGGAACCTCCTCCAGCATTAGAAGAGGAGGAAGAAGAACAAATGGATGTGCCTGCTAAAGGATCAACCAAAGTTAAGATAAGTTATTTGATTAATGTCCAACAAATTTGCACAAAAGCAACTCAGTAGGATGTTGTATACATTAAATAAATAATAATTAAAATATACATAAGCAACATTATAAATCAAGAACTCTTATGAAACATCGTGACTCTATGAATAGTCACGATAAAAAGCCTACGTTTCCTTGTACTTATTATCATCCATTTTTACAAATATTTTCTATCATTCAGTCGTGTTTATTCACTGCACCATTATCTTCATGTTGCACTGGTATCAAAGCGTAGAAGACTCCTGCACGCAGCCGTTCAACCGTCGAAGTCTCCTCCTGCACCATCATTCAGGTGCCTCGTCTCCTTGTTTGTCATCCTCCACGTCCACTGTTTGCCACATCACCCTCCCTGCTCGTGCCCCCGCGTCTCTCCCTTCTGCTCACGCTCTGACTCTGTCGCCATTCACCTCCTGTGCTACCTCCTCGTTTTCTCCTCGGCTCGACCCATTCATCCTGCGTTCCCCAATCCTGTTGCTTGCTTAACGACTCTCTCTCCATCGCGTTTCGTTACTGCCGCTAAGTCCACCTCTCTGTCGCTTCTCCACACAGCTCCTCTGCGTCGTTTTCCCCATACTGTTTTCCCTCTGCGTCTCCTCCAGCCCGCCCACCACCCCAACCTCATGCGACGATCACCCTCAGCGTTACCCTCCGATTGTTCCTTCCTGCCGAATCGGCACCCACGGAACATTATCCGCTCCGCCAGCTCTATCATGGGCCAAAACATTTTTAAAAAAATTAATAATATATTATTATTGTTTAAAAATATTTTTTTAATAATATATTATTATTATTATTTAAAAAGTAAAAAAAATAATAATATAAAAATATATATATATTATAATAATAATATTATTATTATAATTATTTAACAGGATTCAAGGCAGGACTAGAGCAAGACATCAACACATTGCAAGTAGAGCAAAAGAAGACACAAGAATCTATCAACACTATCTTGGCCAGATTATCGTCACCCACTTCCATCCCCCCACCTAGCTATAACCTAGACCCTTTCAATACACCCTCTCCAAATATGCCTAAATCGTCAGGCCAAGATGACACGACACCACCCCACGAAGTTCCCTTCTTTAACGTCCCATCGATGTCAATTCCCCAAGCACATGGATACCAGATAAGGGTAAAGTTAGAGTTACCCAAATTTGATTCCCCCAACACACGGGTACCAAATAAGGGTAAAATTACAGTTACCCAAATTTGATGGTGACTAAAAGCAATGCATCGCATGGATCAATAAAGCTGAGGAATACTTTGATATCCATAACATACCCTACGACAGCAAGAAGATTAAGTACGTTGCCATGCAGTTAGAGGGAAATGCGTACAATTGGTACATGTGGTGGAAGACGACAACTCGAGTTGGTTCCTTTAATTGGAACACCTTTAAAAATGATCTTCTTAAAAGGTTTCAAGGCGTAACCGAGAAAGACTTCTTTGCCAAGATCACCAGGTTGCAGCAAAAAGGCAGTGTAGATGAGTACACATGTGAATGGGAATCTTTGGTAACTCGAGTTCTAGAACTAACCGATGACCAACGTCTGCAAACATACATACATGGACTAAAACCGCACATTCGGGAAGAGTTAGAATTACATAACACTTCTACTATGGAGAAGGCAAGACGTAAGGCCAAGATCATCGAGAACAAGTTTAAACGATCCACTCAAGGAAGCTTAGACAAAAACTACTCCAAGAGGAATCCTCCCTAATTAGGGAATACAGGAACTTCAAGGTATACGCCACCGCATCTAATGGAAGGGGCAAAACCCAGTTTAGAAGCCCAGAGGACGAGGGAAGGAAAGTGCAAATATTGTGGAGAAAAATGGGATCCTAAGCACAGATGATTGCAAAGAAGCAACCCCCAAAAACTAAATGCTTGCGAAGCCGTAGAAGAAGAAAAGATCTCAGAATATGAAGGGCCAAGTGAGGAAGTTATAGAAACCCAACATGATTGCCACTCAGAACTAGAAGATGATACACCAAAAATCTCATTAGCCGCCATTACAGGGATATCTCAACCACAAATACTGAAGCTAAAAGGACATATCAAGAACAACAATGTTTCGATTCTCATAGATACTGGCAGTACACATAACTTTATTAATGTTAATCTCGCTAAAATATTCAATTTGTTCGTTTTTCCAATGCCTAACATGAAGGTTATGGTAGTAGATGGCAAGAAGATTGAAAATGTGGGAAAATGTCACAAGGTTAAATTACAAATGCAAGACTATAACCAAGAGTCTAACTTCTTTGCCATACCTCTTGGAGGAGTAGACGTTCTGTTGGGAATCCAATGGTTGCAAACATTGGGTACACTCCGCTAACCATCAAGAGCACTTCATCCAATTCAATTGGCTCCCACGTTTTATGGACCATACTGAATTATCCGAAAGATTAGACCAGTAGCATATGAGTTGAAGTTACCAGATAAGATTTGAATTCACATTGTTTTTTCATGTTTCAAATCTCAAAAAACAATTCAGTCAACATCAATCTGCTCAGATGACACTCCCTACCTTGGATGAAGAAGGGAAACTCGTGTTAGAACCAGAAGCCATCATCAACATCCGAGAAAGAAGACTACGCTCTTGCATCATCAAAGAATACCTTATTAAGTGGAAGAATTGTCCAGAAGAAGATGCTTCATGGGAACCCGAGAAGAATGTTCAACAACATCCATCATTAATCGGCTTTGAGGACAAAGCATCTTAAAAGAAGAGGGCAATGTTGTACACATTAGATAAATAATAATTAAAATATACATAAGCAACATTATAAATCAAGAACTCTTATGAAACATCGTGACTATATGAATAGTCACAACAAAACGACTTATATAAGCCTAAGTTTCCTTGTACTTATTATCATCCATTTTTACAAATATTTTCTATCATTCAGTCGTGTTTATTCACTGCACCATTATCTTTGTGTTGCATCGGCAAAACATCTCATATAAACTGAAGGTAAAGCATAAGAAGAGAGAAGCTATACCAAAGCATGAGGACAGTAACCAAAGTCAATCTTGTAAACCTAGAAAAAACACGATTAAGGGCTACAAGCATTTCAATTAGGTGCAGAGTAGGAGTTGAAGGAGGAAACTCCTCCAGCATCAGAAGAGGAGGAAGAAGAACGGATGGATGTGCCTGCTGGAGGATCAACCAAAGTTAAGATAAGTTATTTGATTAATGTCCAACAAACTTGCACAAATGCAGCTCAGTAGGACTAGAAGGACATCCCATGTTATAAATACATGGGAATGCAAAAGCAACTCCTTGAACAAAAGAGGAGCTATTATACTGTCCCATGATGTTTGCAGGGGAGAGACCAGGTCTAAGAGGGTTGGACTTTGGAACCCTGTGAGGAAGTTGAGAGGGATACACAGAGACTCTCCTAGCACTTGAGGCCATGGGAAAAAATCCTGGAGATGTCATACTGGTGGCCCAAATGGGGTGGCCAAGCAAGTCTCCTGTGTCGAGAGCTGAGGGGAGATGTGTGCTGAGAATTGGAGCTGGAACTGTGCAAAAGTCTCATCGGGGTGGGTGTGTCAAATGAAGATGGGGAGGATGTCCGTGGAAACACTGATCTAGTGTCAGAAGTATTCTGAGCATCGGCCTGCTGTTGCTAATAAAGTTATGTGCTATCCAATGTTTATGTATTACTTGGAAAATGTAAAATCAAAATTCTGACATCGTTTCTCTGTTTTGTGTTCCGAATTAGATTTTGTGGGGAGGAACTTGTAAACGGCTTTTACTTCAAATAAAATTTGATTTTTTTCTAAGCATAATGAGAGAGAGGTTATATTTTTTGAGCTATGGGGGTTAATCTTGATCCTGTTCTGTGCAGCGTTATTCTCAAATAAGCAAGCAAAGACTTGATCGAGCTATACTGACATTTTTCCAGCATTTCCGAAAGTCATACGTAGGTGACCAAGCGATGCATTCATCAAAGGTATTTCAGTCTTTGCTTTTGATCCAAAAGATGATGTTTTGCAAATATTTTATATTCTGTGCTCATATATTACATTAAATTGCAGCAGCTATATTCTCGGTTATCTGAGCTTCTGGGGCTGCAAGATCATCTCATGGTACTGAATGTCATTGTTGGAAAGATTGCGACAAATTTAAAGTGTTATACTCAGGTGATATTTTCTGATATTTTATGTGGCTAAGTAGTATGTTTAAATATAATATAATAATTCTATTGGCTGCTTATTACTTTGCCTTTCATCATCTTATTGCAGAGTGAAGATGTCATCGAGCATACATTAGCTCTTTTCCTGGAGCTGGCATCTGGGTATGTATGGCTATTTACTTAATGTAAGAAAGTAGAATTTTCTGACTGACAAATATGGTATTTAGAATCTAGATAGTGTTTTAAATTAAACAAGAATGGAATTAATCCCTGTGCAAAAGAGATGCCATCAAAGATTCTTGTGATTATCTTTGGTGTTGTTTTCTTAAATTTTACTGCAATTTAAGTAACATTCAATGAATTGGGTGCAGCTTTCTGTACCCACATTCCAAGGACTGCCTCCTTGTTAAAGAAAAAAATTATTCTTGCTTGTACCTGCTCCCCTACCTGTACCAACAGCTAGCCTCACTTATGCAACACTGGCAAAATCATTTAAAGGGACTGCTAAAAATTCAAGGAAATAAGTAGATAAGATAAGATAATTTTGGGAAGGTTAAAAGTTTTGGGACAAAATTCAAGGAAATAAGCTGTGTTACCAGATCCATGGGCTTTGGGGGATGGATCCGCAGATCCCCGTATCGGAAACGGATTCGGATCTGGATCTGCCCACATCTGCCGATGATCCGCTTAGAAAGGCATCAAACATTGATGATACGTATTTCCATGGATTCGTCGTCCAGGAAATCACAGCTTTCTCTTGTGTTTGGGGTTCACGTGACATATGGGCTCGACTTGGAAATATGGGCTCTGCTCTCTCGGCGATTTCATTCTGCAAGTCGTCGTCGAAGAGGTCACAGATTGACTCCTTCCCATTCTGCACAACGCAAGCGAGATGGGTAGCTTCTTGGATTTGCAGGACATTCTGCAGCATTTCACGTTTGATAATCTATGCAAAGTTGCGTTAGAGGTTGAGCCGGCTTGTTTGGATGCGAGCCTTCTCATTTTGGAGTTTGCGCGGGCTTTCGATATGACGACCAGGCTCTGCACTTAAGCCTTAACAGTCCATTGCGTCAATCTTATTGGTGTATAAGATAAAGAAGATGCTCAACCTCAGATCGGAAAAACGCGTCTGCCGAGCAGTGGAAACCGTGCACAAGTTCGCCATGAATGTATGTGCTGAAATTCTGCCATTGGCGGGCTTTCCACAATAATGCTCAATGCCTAGCTTGCTGGCCATTGTTGGTTGAGTTAATTATTTTTCCCCTTTTTTATTTCTTTTATGGCTCATAAAATAAGGCCACCCCACATCACAAAATTGGAAGTAGTTTCGTTATGGCATGGGAGTGAGACACATATAAGGCAGGGAGGCCCACATCATAGGCCATTTGAGATGTGTGCATTGTATACTATAAATTTCTATGTAAGTATTATTTATTATATTGTTTCATTTAAATTATTATTTGCAAGTATCGTATAAAAATTATTTTACCGAAGTATTTAAGTATTAAGTATTAGATATGTATATATAACTTATATATTTTATTTTTAATATAATTTAAATGTTTATATATTTAAAATTATATATATATTTTTAATTTTGATATAAGTTTTATTTTAAAAATATATTTATATTGTTTGTACTTGTTGTTTCCTCGCCATATTCAGATCTTGGCTTTTTAAAAATCTAATGGATTCCTATCCTTACCCGGATTCAGATCCTACTATCTTAGGAAATATGTAGATAAGATAAGATAATTTTATTTATGTCCATTGTCCAATGAATGACCACAGAAGTAGGTTAATGGGACTAAAAGTTACATCCAGTAAGAATACAATGTGGGAGTGCAAAAGCAACTCCTAGATAGTGCTGAAAGCAAAACAAGGGGAAAGAAAAGTACAACCTAGATAAGTGTTTGAATAATCTGATCACTAGGTCTAGCTGATAGTAAAATATGTATATAACAGTGTCCTAGATCCGGTGATACATTGTGAGAATGTTCGCGACTGGAAAACTGGACATCTCAGTGCTAGTAAAGAAAGATAGAGATACATGAAAATATTTGTGACCAAATTGAAGGAAGTAAGTATCTAAGATAAAATAATTTTATTAATGTTCGACTAATCACCGCAAAAGTAGGTCAATGGGACTGTCAAGTACAATGATGGCCTCTTTGGGGAGTGAATGGTGTGATGTGACCAAGTCAGTGGAAAATATGTAAGAACCACATTGTTGAAGAGATCATCCAAGTGATTACCTTGACCATGAAGACCGTGCTTGAAGAACTCTGCCTAGAAACCTTCTTCATCTGTTCCTTTACTAGTGTTCATCACCCAAACAACCTCTTTGATATCCTAGTAAGAGAATAAGTAGCATGAAGGTGGCCAAAATGTGATCTAGATATGTGGTTGCCCAAGGACATCAATGAGGGTTGAAGTATGGGAGGAAATGGATCTAAGGTTAAGATCGGATGGGAATCGGGGGCAGGGTTAGATGGTGCACCATGAATGAATACGTGTCAAAGTTGGTGGCGGAGGCTTTGCACTCCTTTGCTTAATATTGGTTCATGGGGCAGGACTCTGATCTAGGTGTCGAGGTAGTTGATCGGGTGGGAAGTGAATGTGTCTAGATCTTCCTTGTCAAAAAGGATAGTAGTGCGAGATGGGCCCAAGGGAGGGCTTGTGGTAGAGTGGGGGAGGGGGGGGGGGGTCAGTTCGGAGAGAGGAGAGAATAGCATGGTCAACCAAGGGAATGAGGAAATGGAGAGTTGTCAAATAAAGGGGAGTAAGTTTCGGCTAGAGAGGACATAATCAACAACACTTGCCTTTCCACCATAATCAAAAGCTCCTGAGATTCCCCTATCTGCAATAGGCATCGACCATAGGCTATGGTAAGCCCTAAAGTCGATAAGTTGTAGTTAAGTAATGCACAAATGTAGATGAACAATATTTGCAATATGTTTTAGTTGTCCTTTCATGTATTTATTTATCTTTTATTGTAGAGATGCTACCCTGATTATCGTCATGTGCAAGTTGTATGTCTTTATTTTATAATAACAATAATAATAATCTAATATTAAGGTTACAACCTGGCCATTTGTCAAATTGACGTATAAGGCCCTATTGTTTGTGGGACAAGGGACCCCCTCCATGCAATGATTTGATTGCTTAGCCTACAAAGATGTACATACCCTATTACAACCTAGAGTTGAATTTGTGACCTCGAAGTAGGAAACAAATGCTCTTAATTGTTTGGTCGTCTGAGACTCTCATGCTATAGGAGCTGTGATTTGACAAATTTTCATGTTTTTTCTGGTAAGACATGGGCCCTATCAAGTTTATATGTTTGTTCTTTGGCTAGTGATCATTGTCTTCTTTTCCTTTTTGCTAGATTGTTATGTTGTCTGTAGTTGATTGTTTCCCTTTTCAATCTACTAAATATTCTCACTATTGCCCTTTTCTTGCTGCACTTGCTCCCCTACCTGCACCAATAGCTAGCCTCACTCATGCAACACGTGCAAAAAGCAATAAGGGATCCTTTAGGGAACCTGCGAGTTCAATTAATGCAGAAATTACTGAAGGTTAAAAGGTTCATGACAAAATGCAAAGAATATGTAGAATAGAATGAGATAAGTTGCAGTTCAATAATGCTTAGTCATGATATCATGTACATTATGACTAGGCATAATGTAATTATTAAAAGGTACATTCATAAGGATATAAATTTAAATGAATGATCACCATAAGGTCTATAAATCAATGCCATTCTTCATTGTAAATCATCATTCATTATTTGTACTTCGTTGGTGTATCCAATTGAAAACTTTAAATCTATGTAAGCTTTCGCTAAACTTATTCTCACTGTTCAAAATATAACTTTAAGGTCACAACCTTTTTGTACAAGTTATCCCTTCCATGCAACAATTTGACTACTTAATCTATGTAGGTGTATATATGTTACCACCCACTAGATTTGAACCCATGACTTCCAACGAGGAAACACATGTTCTTAACCATTAGACCAACTGAAGTTTTATAAATTTTTAGTTTTTGCTAGACTGCTATGATGCCCCTTGTAAATTATTGTATTTTTGCTTTCCCTTATGGCAAATATTATGGTCAACTATTATTCTTTTGATCTACTACAAGGAGAGCAGCAGGCTCCAACACCTCAGGTGAGCACTTCACAATGTCCAGCTTCAGAGAGTGTAGGCTCACAGGCATCGAGGGTGACAGGACCACATTTTTTAGGTGCTTCAGGTTCAGGGATACAGGTCACAGGTTCCTTAGGTGGTGGTAGAGGGTCATGAGTTATTGGTTCTTCTGTTTCAAATTCACGAGGTTCAGGTTCACCAACTATTGGGTCACCGACCACAGGTAGTACTTCTTGAGGACGATGATCTGTAGACAAGGATGAGCAGGAGCAAGAGGACTTAATACCGAAGGTGAATGGGGAAACAACTACAAGTATGAGGAATAATCATGCTACAAAGACGCCCTATCTACATCCCAATCACAAAAGTCAATGCTTTAACCAATCTGTGTATCAACATCATTATGAACAGGAAAAAATGATGAATGTTACAAAGGATTTAAATACTAATACAGTTAAGTCTCAAAGTACAAGTCATCTTCGGAATTCTAATACATCAGGTTCTTTCCAAGGAGCTTATGATTGTGCATTGCTATAGAAGATCAGATTAGGGTGGTCTAATTTAGTTAATAGTTAAACAGTTCTGTTGTGCAAATCATATTGCCTTGTATTATCAACTATCACAGCTACAAGAGCAAAGGTTGATGAGAAGACAGTATAAGCCAAACAAGCGTGCTACTCTTTCCATATATATATGCTTTGAGGACAACGCGTTTTTACAGGGTAAGGCAATGTAACATATATAATAAGTAACAGTAATTAAAAATAATTATAATAAATAATAAATAATTAAAGATTAATGAAAGGACACGTCCTATCTAAAAGACATGACCTATTGAAAGGAGATGACTTACCAAGTTACCATTGTGATAGGTCAATGCTATAAGTAAACAGTCACATGGTCGTTGTATAATCATTTCATATTTTATACATTTATTATATAATGCCATTTATGGATTATAATCTGTTGTCCTACTTAAACTGGATATTCAGCGATTAAATTATTGGTCATATTCAGGAAACGAATTTTGTTCATTCCAAGGAGCTACAAGGAAATATTCAAGTTTTATGAGCATAACTGGGTATGTTTATTTCTGTTGGTTTCATGCATGGATTTTGTTACCTCCCAAACCTGTACTTCAACTTACAAAGTACTGAAAATAAGTGCAACTCTAGGGGCAACACAGGAAGATTGCCTAGTGTGACCTCAACAATTCTTTCTGTCACTTTAGGGTGGGCCTCCTCTGGCAAAAGGGGGGAAACCCTAGGAAATAGTTATGATATTTTTGGAGGTAAAGGGGTGAAAGAATAGACTAGTGCCATTCTTGTTAGGGCGATGGAGTCAAGGTCCAAATTCACGGGTGTTACTATAATGTTATTAACAATGAATAATCAACCATGTGAACTGATTTTGATATGAAGAAAATTAAGCTGAGGTTCCTTCCAAGGGTGCACCTTGTTAGACAATAAAAGCACAGTAGTAAGGACGTGTTTATCATGAACAATATAGACAGTAACATCATATCATAAGAACAGAATTGACAGTAGCATAACCGTTGATATTCATCAATGACAAAGAAGCAAAAGACCAGGGTTTCACTTAAACCTCAGCCTTTATTTGGGAGTAAAAGTACCCTTCAAGTTCAAACAATGATCCTGTTCGTGACGAGAGATTTTACAAGTATAATTTCAACAGCAATTAAATTCAGCCATGAAGAATGCGAAATGGTGAACCTCACATAGCAGATTCTCTTGAACTTATCCGCCAAATAGATTTTCAACTAAGCCCTTGGAAATTCTTTTACACTTTACACATTTTTGCATGTTCCTCTTCTAGTATTTATAGCTTTCACCCCTAGTTTAAACCATGATTAGCCCCTCCTTTTGCTTGATCAACCTCTTAATAACAGTTGGCAACCCTCTAGACTAGTTTGGACATCCCAAGAGAGCTGTTTCAGCACCTTCGCACCTTTCTCCTTATCATGAGTGCTTCATTAATTACCCTTATACCTCCATTAAGTCAACTTTTCATCATTTATCTTTTGACTTCATTTTGGGCCTCTCAAACTAGGGCTGTCATCATCTTCATTAAATGTAAACTTCAAACATGATGTTTGCATTCTTTAAGCCCAACTGCTCCTCCATGAGGGTCCTTCAATGCCTTATCTTCAGGTCAGCCTTGCCGATGATGTGGAAGTTGACCATTTAACGGGTTTCTTCTGCTCATCTAGACTAGGACATTCTCCCTATAGGTGCATCAAATCTCCACCTCGTGACACTTTTCTTTCTTTTTTTTTGGCGCTGTAACTGGAATGTACTTCATCACCTATTTTATTATGTAATATATTTGATCAAATATGTCTTGTTCATCATACTTTTATGAAAAATATAATTGTGATGCTTAAATTTGTGTGTTGGGATCAAAGTTAAGGAAATGGCCATGTTGTTTATTATTTATGACAATGTATGTATGCTTGCTTTGTAGGTATATGACTGGGAAGTTACTTCTGAAGTTGGATACTGTAAAATATATTATTGGACACCATACGGTAATTTCATTGATTAATCTCTGGTATTATTATTGCAGATAATCATTTTTCTTAATAAACAGTGAAAGTACCAAACTAATAGTTGTATTTATCTTGCAAATGTTGTTTCACAGAGGGACCACTTTCCGTTTTTAGAAGAGTACAAATGTTCCCGAAGTAGAACCACCTTTTACTACACCCTTGGCTGGCTAATTTTCATGGAAGATAGTCCAGTGAAATTTAAGGCATCTGTGGAGCCATTGCGGCAGGTATCTTTTAATTTGAGAGCAATTTGATTGAGATGTGTATATGTCAGTCAATGTCTTTCTGCAATATCAAGTTCTATTTTCTTCTGTTTGCATGTTCTCGTTNTGCGGCAGGGATCTTTTAATTTGAGAGCAATTTGATTGAGATGTGTATATGTCAGTCAATGTCTTTCTGCAATATCAAGTTCTATTTTCTTCTGTTTGCATGTTCTCGTTTCCTTTTGGCCTTTGGTCATCTAATCCCTTATATATCCAAGAAGAAGACGGTGAAGGAGATGTTCGATGCCTTGATCAGCCTTTACTAGAGTGAAAACATAAACAAAGTAGTGCACATTAGATTCAAACTTGTTGAAATGATTAGATCAGACATCATTACCTGTTACATGGTGAAGGTCACACAGATTCGTGATCAACTTGCAGCAGTTGGGGATAAGTTTGAAGGCAAAGAGCTAGTGAACTAGGCAATGAATTGGTTTCATATCAATGGGAAACATTTGTCCAAGGTGTTTGTGCTCAAGATAATATTCTCTCTTAGGAAAGACTTTGGGATGACCATATTTAGGAGAAGACTCTAATGGAATCAATGGCCAACCAGTAGGGAGGTGACAGTGACCATGCGTGGAGAATGGTGGTGATGCCATGTATCCAGTAGTAAAAGTTGGTACCATTCCTTACCAATTCTAGTAAAGCCACTGTTTAGAGTTTGATGACATATTCTTTGTTTAAGGTCTCTGTAAGATAAGGGCTATGTAGTAGAGTTCAAAAACCAGTAAGTCCTTATAAGATTGAAGGAGTCTACCTTAGGATCAACTCAGGTGATTGGGGTTAGGGAAGGTTATATAGCTTACAATATGAACATGTTCAAGCCCTAGTACATGACACGAATAACTTGTGTGAGTTATGGTAGAAGAGGATGGGGCACCTACATCACAATGCATTGCCTATACTGAGAGAGATAGTGACGGACCTTCCAGAGTTCAATATTAAGTAGCAAGGAGTATGTAGAGGGTGTGTGCTTGGCAAGCATGCCAAGGCTGCTTTCCTATGCAAAGAGAACATGTACAAGGGGATTCTAGACCCGGTGCATTCAGACGTATGTGGACCAATGTTAGTAACATCAATCACAGGAAGCATGTACTATGTTCTTTCATTGATGACTTCTCGCAAAACATGGATCCTTTTCCTACAAACTAAGGATGAGATCATTTGTATGATTTGGGAATTTAAATTTTGAGGCCATAAAATCAGGGTTAGTATACCTCCAATGATTTTGAGGATTTCTACAAGGATGCAAAAATCAAGAGCAACTGGCGTACAACCCACAACAGAATGGCAATTGCGAAGCGGAAGAATATTTCCATCATAGGGGATACTAAGGCTATGATACTTGACAAGGATTTGTCGATGTTTCTATGGGTAGAAGCATGCAATGCAGAATTCTACGTTAAGAACATGTGTCCTCACAAGATTTTGGAGGGAAATACACCAAAGGAGGAATTCACTGGTGTGAAGCATCCACCAATCCACCAATCCCTACCCAAGTTTTGGTTCTGCCCACAAGTCCAAGGGGAATTTTTGACATATAGAATTTGTCCAAACATTTGTAGATCCTATCTTTCCCCACCTTTTTGTTCCTCCAAGTCCGAGTTGACCGAGTTGGTCGAATTGACCCCCAGTCGAGCTAACTCGGCCTGCAACTCGGCTCAGGTGGCCGATTTTATACTTAGTCGGCCGAGTTGGGTCCGAGTCGGCCGAGTTAGAGTCCAAGTTGGCCAAGTCGGCCGAGTTGACCGAGTTGCAACCCGAGTCAGCCGAGTCAACTGTGGCAGACACCCACAAGAATGCAGACTCCAAAATAACATGTTTATTTTTTATTTTTAAGATTTTTCTTATTCTAACCATAACCTGAGGCCATAAGATGACCTCCTGCCCCTCTATTTGCCTCACACTTTTGTTGTAAGATGTTTGTGAGCATTTGGCATTATTGTTGTTTGGATTCATGGAGGCTTGGAGGAGCGTCCAACAATGAAGAACAATCAACATGATTGGAGGAGTTGGACTGTTGGAGACCGGTTTTCTGTTACCTAGATGTATGTTAGCTTCCAGCTAGCCATTGTTTCTTTTTCTTCTCATTAAATTGACAAATGTCAGTCCCGTTTTCTATTGTTTGTTGCCAAAATAAAAGATTTTTTTCTTTTTTTCTTTCCATGTTTAGATTTGCTTTTAATTTAGATTCTAGATTAGCCCCAAAAGGAAAAGATCAGGCATGGATCCATGTTGATGTCATTGAAGGGAAAATGTATTGCAAGTGTTGCAAGACATGGATTAAAGGAGGCATTACTAGATTTAAACAACAGTTGGCTGCTGTTAGAGGAAATATTGCCCCATGGGAAGCTGATTTAGAGTTTATTGGTGAGATTAGGTTGGAGTTGCAACAACAGTTTGATAAATTTGAAGAGAAGGCTAAACAAAAAGAGATGTATGATCATTGACATATGATGTAGTGGCATCATAGCATGTTGTTTTTTGGACTCTACAAGCCATTTAGGCCTCAGTGATTATGTTTTTTGTTCTAGATATGTATTGCACAGTACACTCGATGCCATTTTGATATATTCACACTTATATGGTAAATGCATGAGTAGACGTTGGATATTTGTCTCTAATGCTTTGCAAGCATGGATTAAAATCTTTAAAATATTGTTTTTCTTTAAAATTTAATATTTTATGTATTTTTTTAGTAATCCGAGTCATTAAATTCAAATCGGTCGAGTCATTACCGATTCCGAGTCCGAGTTTTAAAACATTGAACAATATTAATTGGCTTAGTGTCTATAACACTAGCTTGCTCTATCTTATATCTGAAAATTCCCCCCTAACTTGTCAACCCTAGTTGTAGAACCCCATATCTTCAATCTATTCAAAGTAAAATTCATTCTCCTCTAATAATAACATTGTCTTCCTTTAAGGCTTCTAATGACAAAAAACACTCCCAAAATCCTTTTCTTGCATCATATGGCCCATAAACATTGAGAACTTAAACTGTAATATAGAAAGCTTTAACTTGCAATTATGTGCATTTCTATTTAGACAACAAAAAAATCTAAGTAGTGAGGTACTCAACCTCTTGCCAGTAATAATAACCTCATAATTCGGAAGGCAAGATTTCGACATCTTGATAACTTTTTCCATTATTGCATAAATAGGATATCAAGCTTTTTTAACTCGACTAATCTGGAAAGGGCCAACTTTTTGGAGGGGCTACCAAACCCTCTAATATTCAAAGACAACATAATCATTTCCTACCCAACTTTTGGGTTTAACCTTCGCTAAGAACCTCAATTATAAGTTTTTGTTTACCTTGTTCCATGTCTCTTAAATCCTTTTCTTGAGCCAGTTGAATATTGGACTTCCTACCTACTAATCGATGCCCATAGTCATTAACACCATCATTACCCAAACTGACAAACATGGACCCCCAAGGGTACCTTCACCTTTTCTAGGTTATAAATGATAATGATTGAGGATATCCATTCCCTCTTCAAAAGAATCCACCTTTTCTAAGAGGCTACTATATGAATCAGTACTAGTGATAGAGGATGTAATTGGGTTTTCCTTAGCACTTTGAGGTGAGATGCTACCTTTAACACTTGAGGAATTCCTAACCCCTTTTTTAATGCAGTGCTTCCCCTTTGTATCAGAAACCATTTCCAATGTGGTAGTGTAGGCATTCTTAGCCCCCAAATCACTAGTTATAGAAATTACATGGATTAGAAAGTCGAGTGCCTAATCAATTTTCACCTTTCAAATCATTGTTTCCTTATTTTGCATCTAACAAGCATAAGCATGTTTAATTAATAACTTGATCGTAGATGGAATCTTATCCTAGAAGCTTCCACCTACCTCTTTAGCATTTTTGAGCTTAAGATCCCTTGAATCTAAGCAATGTGCCCCGTTTAACTCTTTGTCTAGGTTTGAGTTATTTGGAGCCTGGATAGACTTTTGATTTTCCTATACCAAACTTGGATCCTCTAAGTTAACTTTTGTAAAGGCTTTTGAGCCTTCCACCATTTTCCTCTATATCGCCTTTTCAAAGTGCTTTTCAGAATTAATTACTATGTTCCTATAGATATGACAACAAATACATCGAAAAGCGACATTACTAGTATAAGATTTGAATATGGATCCTATGACCAACCACTATATCTAGACTCTCCACTAGTTTGTCCTTTCTATTAGTCTCTAGGAGAACCCTTGCCACTATTTGGAAAGTGCTCAATTTGAAGTCCAAGTCGCTCATCTTTAGCAGTTTCAAGAATATTTTTGTCCAAACTTCTAATAGAGGCAACCTTCGATCTTGGATCAAAGCAAGGATGAATGGGTGGATGTTGGTTTTCCTTGTGTCACTACCATCACTTAGTTGGAAGGAAATGCTTTCCCTTAGTTTTGTTACGAAATAAGGGTAATGGATTATCACTCTATGTTGTGGTGGGTTACCTTTAAATGGGGACATACCATGGCTTCAAAGACAACCCTAGAACTACCAAGGATTTGACTAGCATTTGCATCTAAGCAAAAAAGAAAACCAAGCCAACCACACACCATAATATTAAAGACTGGACCATAACCCATATCAGTCTTGTAGCATAAAGCTCCAAACAAATAAAATAATCTCACTTTTAACTGTCTTTTAGTTATACAATTATGTAATCATCCACAAGTCAAATAAAAGAAGCTTGACCCCAATGTAATGTGTGTCCATCAATAAGATTTCTCATCTCATTTTTATTTTGTTCCATATTAGAACATGGTATTAGAGTTGAGAGCTTAGTCCATGTTGCATGAGGAAGAGCCGATGGAAAGAATGCTTGTCATTTTGTGAGAGAGGAGTCATTGTCGTTTCACAAGTCGAGCTACCAAAGGTGTCACAACTGCCAATTCATTGTCGTTCCACAGGTTGAGCCGCCAAGGGAAACGCCATCAACTGATTTCAAATTTCCACCATTCCTTGAATTTTTCAACTCCGAACCATCGCGTAGATTGAAACGAGACATAAAGAGTCATAAACACAAATTATTGACAATCCTTATGGAGTAAAGAAGATAGTCGTCACATTGTATAACAAAGGGAAAATCCAATCGTCCAGTCATCGAAGAGAATGTATAGACACCGGTGCACATTAACCCATGATCTATCACAAAGTAGAGAGCCAAGCTCACTCGTTGGGTTATCCATCAAAACTGAGGAAAAGAGGCTCGAATTAAAAGTTTGAAGAGTCGGTCGCAAGTGGATTGTAACCCATGAAGTAAAATCGTTGTCGATTAACTTGCACAAGGGTATTAGTTCGAAGAGACCAAGACCGACTTGTGCAAGACCATCGATTAACCATGTCACCACGTGAAGACGACTTTATTAAAGAGCCCTAGCCAATGCGTCCGTGGTACCCAATTTTGTTTTGCTCAATTATTTTATTTCATGTTCAAAATACCCAAAGATCATTATTTTCCAGCATTCTAAGTTCACTCATTTAAGTAGACATATGGATTTATGGAAGTCATAACCAGCTACAAATTCAAGTCTTTTTCAGAGGTATTCTTAAGTGTTGAAGTTTTTGTACATAGCCATTTAATTTTTTTACAATGGACATTTCTCATGAAAAATTTAACGATTATAACTTTCGTACTTGGAAAGTAAAGATTCAAATGCATTTAATGAGTAAGAATTTATGGGGAATCATGAAGGGTACTGAGCCCTGTGTTTTTAAAACTGGTCGGAACCGGAACCGGTCGGACAACATAAAATGGCATTAAACCAGTACAAGAATCCGACCGGGGACCGGTTCTGTAATGAACCGACTGACCCAAACACTGAACCAGTCCTAACCTGTCGAGTCCATAACTAAACAACTAGCTAGTTCCCTGTCTCAATCTGCGGGCCCAAAATTAACGCCATTTGATTTTTAATTAAAATAAAATAAAAAACTAACTTAAATATAACCTAAAAGCATGCAAAATGTAATAAATACAACCCTCACCTCCCATTTCACTCACAACTTCATTTGTTCATCGAATATTTGTCTCTTGTCGCCGTTATTTTCTCTTGTTGTCGCCAAAGTTGGAAGTTTTTAACTATTTTGCAGTCTTTCGTTTGGAGTCTTGGACTTTGAAGGATGGCATTGGACGTTGGAGACTAGAGTGCAATCTTGGAAATGGGAGATTGGAGAGTTTGTTGCCTGCTATGTAGGAGGTCGTGAGGCTTGTGCTTACAGCCTGTAAGTCACCCTGATAATAGTGAAGCTTGAACTTGAAGGTGAACTATGGGCAAATTTCAGACATCAACTGTAAGCTATTTCAAGTGACTCAACTTTCAAGCCTCAATCCTTCAACTTTCAGTTTCAAGGTATGCTCATGCTCATGGCTAAGTTGCTAACTATTAAATTATGCCATTTAAAAAAAATAGCATAAATCTGTTGATTGTTTCTTTTTCTTCTTTTTCTTAAACAAACTTGAAATGCAAAATTGTACATTTATGTTGTTGCATTTACATTTGCTATTTGCATTTGTGCATTTTCAAATTGTTTTCCATTTGCTCTTGCAGAAACCCTTTTTTTGCATTTTCCCAATGGCTCTAAGAGCCAAAGATGTTGCATCGGCCCATGTTGAGAATGTTGATGATGAAATCTTATGCGAATACGGGCAACAAACATATACGTGGGGGAGGCATTCATAGGGTGAAGCAACACTTGGTTGGAATAAGAGGCCAAGTTCTCCCATGTGAGGCACCAAATGAAGTAATTGGAGAGATAAGAGTTGATTTGCTAAATCAGTTTAAAAAAATTGAAGAAGATAAGACTAGGCAAAAAGAGATAGAAGCTTAGATAGGGAGCAAGAGAGAGCTTGCCAATGCCACTGTGAGGAGAATCAGATTAAATGAGTTTGAAGGCTTTTCCTCTGCCCCTTTTTTTGTTTGTAGGGATTCCATTATGTTCTTCCCTCGCGTCCAAACATTGGTGATATTCAGCCTAAAAAGGAGACCCTTCAACACTATTTTTCTACCCCTTCCCCCTCCTTTGCAAGTGCCAATGCCTCTCAATCGCAAGTTCAACCGATTCAAATTCAGTCCACTTTAGATGAGCATTGGAAAAAGAAATACCAAGAAGTTGCTTATGAGTACATTGCTAGATGGTGGTACAATTCAAATATCCCCTTTAATGCTTCCTGCTCACTTTATTATCAACCCATGCTGGTAAGGGCTTCAAAGGCCCCAGTATGCATGACTTGAGGGGATCACTTTTGAAAGAGGTTATGTCCATAAATGAATACTTGCAGGGTTTTAGGGAGTCATGGACCACTACAGGATGTACCATCATGTCAGATGGATCGAGTGATACAAGGAACCGTACAATAATCAATTTCCTTGTCTCTTGCCCTCAAGGAACCATGTTTCTAAAATCAATTGATGCATCTGATAGGGTGAAAGATGCAAACTTGTTATTTCAGTTGTTGGATGAAATTATTATGGAGGTGGGGTGATAAATTTAGTTCAAATCATCACAGATAATGCCTCTAAATATGTCCTTGCTGGTAAAATGTTAGAGAGCAAAAACAAAACCATATTTTGCACCCATGTGTTGCACAGTGCATAGACCTCATGCTTGAGGATATAGGCAAACATGATTGGGTTAAGGATGTTATAGAGCAGGCCAAGAGCATTACAAAATATATCTACAACCATTCATGGGTCTTGAATCTGACGAGGAAAAACACTAGGAATAGGGAACTTGTTAGGCTTGCCATCACGAAATTTGCAACTCACTTCCTGACATTGCAATCTTTCACTTCCCAAGAGGAGAACTTGCAAAAGATGTTTACATGTGATGAATGGATTTCATCTAAGTGGGCTCACAGGCAAGATGCAAAAGATACCAAAAAGAAAGTTAATGATAGTGCATTTTGGGAAAAAGCAGCAGAGGTTGTGAAAATTGTTGAGCCCCTTGTGAAGGTGTTGCGGTTGGTGGATGGGGAAAGATTGGCCATGAGATACATTTATGAGGCTTGGATCGGGCAAAGGAGCAAATAAAGGCAGCATACAAAGGCAGAGTGGCCAAGTATGGCCCTAGTTGGGAGATTATTGACAACGGATGGAACAATCAACTCCATCGCCCTATACATGCAACTAGGTATTTCTTGAACCCACAGTATCATTACAGAGTTCAGTTAGGAGATGATCTAACAGGGGAGGTCAAAGATGGTTTGTATGAGTGTCTAGAGCGCATGGTCCTTGATGAGAATGAGCAGATGGAGATACATAAACAGATCAACTCTTTCAATTGAGCCACGGTAACCTTTGGAAAAAACCTAGCAAAGAAGGAAGAGATGACAACCAACCAGGTAAACAATTTCAAATTTCCAAGAATCAAAAGTTTGACTAAGTTCAAGTTCAATTGTTTTAGTTTAAACTTTAATTTTAAATTTTTAAGTTCAATTGTTTAAGCTTTAGCCTTTAAATTGTTTAAGTTCAATTTCCAATCTAATTTGTTGAACTAACTTTGTCTCAGCAGCAAGCTGGTGAGAATCATTTGGAACCCAATTTGCTCAATTGCAAAAGTTTGCAATTCGAATCCTTAGTCAACTTTGCAGTGCTTTCGGGTGTGAGCGCAATTGGTCTATCTTTGAGTCGATTCACACGAAGAAGAGAAACCGTTTGGAACAAAAACGGTTAAATGATCTTGTCTTCGTGTAGTACAACCTTCGGCCAAGGCGCAATCAGTTACTAAACAAAAGACCTGATACAAATCCCATTGCGTTAGAAGATATTGATCCAAACTCAAAATGGGTAGTGGAGAGTCAGCCGACAAAGTTTGAATCTGATTTTGATATTGAAGTTGAAGATGAGTTGAGGTGGGATGCTTTGGATGCAAATCCACTAGTACCAAGGGATATAGGTGCAGATCCAGCCCCTTCAATACACCTCCTCCAAATACGCCTAAAACGCCACGCCAACACGACATGACACCACCCCATGAAGTTCCTTTCTTTAACATTCTGTCAATATTGATTCCCCCAACACATAGGTACCAAATAAGGGTAAAATTAGAGTTACCCAAATTTGATGGTGACAAAAAGCAATGCATTGCATGGATCATTAAAGCCGAGGAATACTTTGACATCCATAACATACCTTACGATAGCGAGAAGATCAAGTACATTGCCATGCAATTGGAAATGTATACAATTGGTACATGTGGTGGAAAACGTCAACCTGAGTTTGTTCCTTTAGTTGGAAAAACTTGAAGAACGGTCTTCTTAAGAGGTTTCAAGGCGTAACCAAGAAAGACTTCTTTGCCAAGATCACCAGGTGCAACAGAAAGGCAATGTAGATGAGTACACATGTGAATGGGAAGCTTTGGCAACTCGAGTTTTAGAGCTAACTGATGACCAATGTCTGCAAACATACATACATGGACTAAAAATGCACATTCGGGATGAGTTAGGATTACATAACACTTCTACCATGGAGAAGGCAGGACGTAAGGCCAAGATCATCGAGAACAAGTTTAAACAATCCACTCAAGGTAGCTTCGACAAAAAACTACTCCAAGAGGAATCCTCCCCAATCGACGAATATAGGAACTTCAAGATATACACCGCTACATCTAAGGGAAGGAGCAAAACCCAGTTTAGAAGCCTAGAGGATGAAGGAAGGAAAGTGCAAATTTTTTTGGAGAGAAATGGGATCCTAAGCATGTTTGCAAAGAAGCAACCTCCAAAAATTGTATGCTTGCAAAGCGAAGCCGAAGAAGAAGAAAAAGTCACAGAATGTGAAGAGTCAAGTGAGGAGGATACAGGAAATCAGCATGACAGCCACTCAGAACTTGAAGATGACACACCAAAGATATCATTAGTTGGCATTACAGGGATATCCCAACCACAAACACTAAAGCCAAAGGGACATATCAAGAACAACAATGTTTGGATTCTCATAGATATTGGCAGTACCTATAACTTTATTTATGTTAATCTTGCTAAGATATTCAGCCTATTCGTTTTCTCAATGCTTAACATGAAGGTTATGGTAGCAGAAAGCAAGAAGATTGAAAATGTGGAAAAATGTCACAAGGTTAAATTACAAATGCAATAGTATAACCTAGAATCCAACTTCTTTGCAATACCTCTTGGAGGAGTTGTTGAAATATTGAGAGGGGGGTGAATCAGTATTTCCACAATTATAAAAATTTTAATCAAGAGCAAGTTGCTAATCACAAATCATAGCATATCATCAATGTACATGAAAATAACAAAATGCACAATACACAATATTTTGACATGGAAATCCAAGTCCTGGGGGTAAAACCACGGAAGTCTTTTTAAAAATAAAATTTGACCTAGCAACAACTAGGGTAACAAATTTAATACAACTTTTCCAGCTACAATTGGAAGGGGCTACAACCCCTTAGGCTTCGTCAGCTGCAACTGAGAAGTTGCTACAATAGCTTAACTCACAAGATTGTGAGCCCTAGCACCACCCTACCGCCTCGAAGAAGAAGACTGAACCTATGGACCTGTAAAAACCAATCACTGAACTTGCTGCTGATAACCTTTGCTCTCTTATCATTGTCAATTCATCACTGTATACTGATAAGTCATTTTACTGCCAAACACTGTTCATGTACAGCATTGTACACCTCATCATACACAGTCACTGATAATGTAGTTCTTCTTTGCTTTCACTGATCATAAGGTGTGCATCATCGTCATAGGGTATGCATCATCATTATCAAGTATACATCATCATAGTATGCATCATCATCATCAAGTATACATCGCCATAGAGTATGCATCAAATGTGCATCATCATCATCATATAGTGTCAACAAGTATGCATCACCATCATAGAGTGTACACCATAGTGTATAGGAATGTATCATCACATCATAGTATGCCTAATCATCATAGAGTGTACATCATAGTGTATAGGAATGCATCATCACATCATAGTATGCATCATCATCATAGTGTATAGGAATGCATCATCATAGAGTATAGTGTATAGGAATGCATCATCATAGAGTATGCATGACCATGTCTATACCATCAGTGCATATCAAAATCTCATACTTAGGCTGTGTATGTCTGTTGTAGAAGACTCCAACCAAGGCCGACCTTGGACTTGAAAATGACCTTAAACACTGCTCAAACTGTAGAAGACTCTAAAAACTCAGGATTGTGTGTATGCTGAGTAAGTGGCTGTGTAACTGCTGTAGATGATGTCAAATTCAGACTGTTTTAACCCCAAAGAAATCACTGTAATAGGCTTGGTTCCATCATCAAAAAACTTGGACTGTTCAAGCTCATAAATTCAGATTGTAAGATGGTAAAGAAGGCAGCAGTAACTTCAAAAATGGATAAACTGTTGACTACACAAGAGAAATCAGTCTATACAAACTTGGACTGTTTTAACCTACAAATTCGGACTGTATGATGGTTAAAGGTCAGCAAACCCCAAAGCTCGGACTGTTCAAGCATAATTGTGGTAAAAGATATGGACAAGTGGCAGCCTGTAAAATTTACACCCTAAAAGATATTTGTATGTCAACCTATGTACAAGGACTGTTGCCACCAATTTTTCCCTTCATCTGAGCAAAAATCTTAGTCCACACTACCAAATATTGTATTCATTTATGATGAAAGTTATGACACTCTTTTGGTGTATAATTATTCAAACTTGACGTTGAGGAAGTGGAATAGGGCTGACTTTCAAAGGGAGGTAAAGTCATTTTATTAAATTTAAATTTTGTTTTAACACTTCAACTTAATGGGGCCGACCTTAGCAAGGGGAGGTGAAGATTTTATTTGTTTTAATACTCACACACTTAAGAAGGCTGACTTAACCTTTCAAAGGAGACACAAGGGTTCAAAGGTGAGTCATTTATTAATATTTTATTTCTTTTGTTAGTGATCTTAATAAGTTTAGGGTTTGATGTTAAGTCATCAAAGTTACCACATGTGAGGGTGTGCTTTACTAGCCACCAACCCCATCATCATGACCATCAAGGTGTGGGTTCAAGGACTTTCTTAACCATTTTGACCATCTCATGGTATCAACACACAAATGACCCACATTACTTATGCAATTACTTCAAGGGTACAAGGACCATTAAACCATGAGGTGTGAGGATGCCTAGACTTCTCCTAGGGTACCTGACCTCATTAAAACACAAACGACCACAGAATGGGTCATTTGGCCTATTGCAACTTCTTCAACCCACCAAGGACATTTTCTAGGGTACTAGGGTATAGGTTGTGTGCCTGAGGAACCATAGAAACAACTTAGGGAAACTTGAACACAATAAAGGGTAGACAGGGCTTTTGCCATTGTCCCAAGGGCTCCAAGGGCTTCAGACTTGGGCTTGGACAAGGTCAAAAGGTCTCCTTTGACATTGACAACTGCTTAACCCTTAGGGGCTCCTCAAGGGGCACCAAGACACTCTTGTTGGTATCAATGACAATTTAGTCAACATGAGTAGACGTTGTATTGGGGATCTAATGGTTGCAAACATTAGGTACTTACTCCGATAACCATCAAGAGCACTTCATCAAGTTCAAATGGCTTGGAAAAAGTACAGATTGTACAATTTCCAATGAAGCATGAAGGTATGAATTATATAGCTGATAATTTCAAAATTTCAATGATTATTTGGAATACTAACATGATCCATACAAAGATAAGCAACGTACTTGTGTGTCCAAATAAATGCTTATTAGATGTAGGGATAGGTTGCAACTAACATATGAAGATTTGCGAGGTCTGACTCTACGAATAGCCTCCCAAGTTCAAGATTTGTGGACAAGTTTCAGGCAAAAGTTTTCCTTAAAAGACATATATGATGAAGGGGTCCCATACATAAGTCCCTTAGAAGCATGGATCAGCAAAGCCTGTCAAAGTGATGCTTCTCTGTGGCACCAATTTCAAGTCTTCCGGGTTCTCAGAAAGGTGCTAATTCCTTTTGTCATCCAAATGAAGATCATGGTGTGTACTCAACATATTATCGATGAGTTATTATCGTGGATTGCATTAAAGGACAAAGGTAAGATCTCATGTATGAATTGCTTACCCAAGTAGTTGCATTGGTGGTATGATTTCACCTAACCTATTTTAATTACTATGTTTAGGATAGGTAGGGGTTAGCTACATTTTAGATAGGCATATTATTGTTTCCTTGCATTGCATCTGAAGTCTTTTCATGATTTAGTGACATTTGGTCCAGGACCAGGATGTGGAACCAATCTAGCACTGGGGGACTCGGCCTAGAGCTGAGTGGCCATTTTTTTGAATGGAGGCACCTAGTCAATAACCAGGAATTTACCTAGTCCGGGACTAGGGACTCAGCCCGAGGTTGATGGCCATTCTCCAGGAGAATGGAGGTGCTTGGTCTGTTACCAAGTATTTGACCTAGTGTCAAATTATACAGCCTATGGTTGAGGCACCTAGTTTGTTACCAGGAAGACACTATAAGCCCTAGATCGGGTCTAGGCATGTGTGACACTCTGACCCTCGATCAGTTGGCTTTGCGATCTTCGCCAACACTTAGCTACCCTTGGTTAAGACATCTTAGTACCCAATCTTGGTGTCACACAAAGTGTGAGATAAAAGCATTAGTAATTCTCTCTGTTTATGGTGATGTACTTTGAGTGGGGGTGAAATACGACCTTGACAACTTGTATTGACCATAGGGCACTTGAAGAAGGCTAAAGCAAAAGTCAAAAATCCATAAGGACCCTTAGTACCACTAAGGTGTAAAAGTGAAAGTGCAAAAAGACCTTTAGTACCACTAAAGGAAGTGAGAAAAAAATAAAATAATATTATTTTGTTCTTTCTAATTTTGGTCCACTTACAGGTGACTCAAAGGATATAAAAGAAGATCAATCCATTTCATTATTACACACACTCTTGCTCTCACAGGTGAAGCTGCTCCAACTGAAGATTTCATAGGTTATTGAAGAGAAGGAAAAATTGATGTAATGCCCTAGCATGGATGAGTCTAGCTAGGGCATTCACAATTATTTTTTGTAAACCCTAAGCTAGGGTTTTTCAACATCAGCAATTTCTATTAGTTTTGAGCTAGGGTTTTACCAACGTTGTCAAAACCGGATCGGAACTGGAAAAACCGGTCGATCAACCCGGTTTCGGTGGGTTTCCGGTCCGAACCGGAGGGCCTAACTGTTTTGGGCCAATTCGATACCGAACCAGCTGGGTTGGTCCACGGACCGCTCGGTTCGGTATCGAATCGGTCCAAAACCGGTTTTCCCAGGAAACCGATTGGTCTGTACAGGGCCGTACAGATGCCAAAAAAGAGGTTTTTTTTAATTTGCTGGAAAGTGGGTTGGGGGGATGCATCTGGACATCCTTACCAAAACCGGTTTTCCCTAGAAACCGATTGGTCTGTACAGGGTCGTACGGATGCCAAAAAAGTGGTTTTTTTTAATATGTTGGAAAGTGGGTTGGGGGGATGCATCTGGACACCCTTAAGACACCTAATGAACCTATTAAAAGACCCCCACCCCCTCTCTTTCACTCACACTATTCATTCGAGTATTTTTGAGTTTGTGCTTGGGTGTCTTCGGATCTTTTAGTTTGAAAGTGTTGATTGTTAAGGGTCTTAGAGCTTGTTCCTAGGCTGATTCTAAGGCCTCTGATCATGAGGATTCAGACGATTCTAATGATTAGATTGTTTGGTCTTTGACTCTAGTCTTTAAATTTCTATAGGACATTTAGACCCTTTTAGTTGATGTATTTTGATTCAGACATGGATTGCACTCGATGTTAAGTGCTATTTTGGTTCTATGAACTCTTATATGCTATATACATGAGAAACTTTGCATATTTTGTGTATAATGGTTTGAACTCACATGGATGCACATGAATAGTTAAAAGAAATTAAAATTTGAATATTTTATGTATTTTGGGTGGACCGGTTTTATGATCCGGTTTTTTATCGGTTCCGGTTCTGAGGGTCGGTCGGTTCGTCCATCGGTTTGGTTTTTGTAACTTTGGGTTTTACCCTAACTCTCTTCCTATTTCCTGGCATGATCACGGGCAGCTATTGTTTTCTCACCAGGAAGCTCCAAAGTATTACGGGTAGCCTATCTCTTTCACGGCTACCCTCCTTTTCCCACTGGGTAGCCTCTCCACCATTCAGGTAGGGTGCCCTCTCTTCACAGCAACCCTACCTAGCCTTCAAGCTACTACAGCAGGCTTGGGGCTGGCTACTTGGACTTCCGGGCTACTGCAACAAGCTCTAGGTAGCCTGCAAGTGCCCACAGGCTGCTGTAGCAGGCTCGGGGGAACCTGCTAAGGCCTCCGACCAGCAACAACAAACCTAGAGGTAATCCGGGCAGGCCACCAAACCTCGGGCCAGCAGCAAGACCATCTGGCAGCCCGAATAGGGCCCCGACAGAACGGGTGCAACAGATCTGCCCTCCGAGTAGGTGCAACAAAACTCGGGCAGCAGGTAAAACAGGTTCGGGTAGGGTGAAACAAACTCCGGGCAGACAGAGAAGGGCAGCCTGCAAATTTTGGGCAGGAGAGAGAATTAGGGCAGCAAGCTCTAGTTTGTTAAAATGTCCTAATTGGGCATTTTTCTGTGTAATTGATTTATCTTCTGTAATTGTGGATCTGTGGTAACTACTAATGCTCTCCTAGTGTTTTTGTCCTCTAAAGGTTTCCCTAGTGAAAAACTCTTGTGTTCAATGTGTCGATGTGTTGATGTTGTTTACTACACTTGTCATTTGTTTATGTTAGTCTGCAAATTTTAAAAGTATTCATGCTAATGCTAAAAATTCAACATGGTATCAAAGCTTAGCATGTGAAGACCCAATAAGAAGAAATTACTATTGTCTTCCTAGACCTTGGGATATTTTTGCAGACTTAACATTTGACTAAATGGCAGAGATTGCCGCCAACATCTTTAGACCAAAAGAGAAGCTATAAGGGTCAGCTAAATACAACTCCTGGAAAGCTAGGCTTACAACTATTCTAGAAGAAAATGACCTGGATGACATCATGTTTAATGTTAGTGAAGAGCCAACATCTAATGCTGGCAAACTTGCTTACAAGAAGAAGCAGGATAAGGCTAGAAGGATCATTTATGATTCTGTCAAAGAAACAGTGATGCCCAACATCACAGCATTGAAGACTGCCAAAGAATGCTTTGACACCTTGGCCAACTTGTATGAGAAGAAGGCTCCCAATCAGAAGAGAGTCTTGAAGAAAAGGCTATGAACTTTGAAGCAAAACAAGGATGAAGGGGTTGATTCCTTCTTCACGAAGCTTGCACGGGTAAGAGATCAACTTATTACTATTGGTATTGTTGTTGATGATGATAACCTTGTGCAGACTATGGTCGATGGTCCCCCAAGCTCTTGGGAAACATTCATGGCATCTGTCAGTGGACGTGAGAATCAGCCAACTTTCGAAAGACTTTGGCATGATTGCATAGAAGAAGAGGGCAGGACTTCAGGCAAGGTAACTAAGGTAACCTTGCACTTGCAACAAAGACAAAGAAGTTTAAGAAGCCCCCCCCCCCCCCCCCAGCAAAACAAGGGAAAGAAACCTGAAGGTAAGTTCTCTGATGTTTCAAAAGTGGAATGCTACAATGCCACAAGTTTGGACAATTTGCCAGGGATTGTAGGTAAACCAAGAAGAAATGCAAAAGAAGATTTCAAGCCTCTACTGCAGAAGCAGAAGAAGAAGAAGAAGAAGAAGAACCTAAGAAGAAGAAGAAAACCAATGCTAACAAAGAAGAAGAACCTAGAAGAGAGTACTACCTGATTTCTACTCTCTCTGGATCCATCACGAACAGTGCTACCTCTTGGTTGGTGGATAGTGGTACCTCCAGGGATATGACAAGTAACCGTGGAGCTCTCACCAGTTATAGAAAGAAAAAATTCACCACACAGGTGGAACTTGGAGATGACTCCTCTTACAAGATTGAAGGAGTGGCTCAACTTCACTTCAACTTGACTCAGGTACGGTTCTTCATATTGATGATGTCTTATATGCTTCTGGTTTAAAGTAGAATCTTCTATCTGTTGTTGGCTTAGAGGACAAGGGCTACAAAGTCCTTTTCATGGACAAGAAAGTCCTCCTATGGGCAAAGGATGAAGAGCTAAGCTCAGCTGTATAGATTGGGGTTCGAGAGGGAGGCCTTTACAAGGCTTCCGAAGACTCCCCTCATGCTTTGGTACATCATACAGTTGATCCATGTGAGTTGTGGCATAGGGGGTTTGGACACCTTCACTCTACAGCTCTCCCAGGCTTGTAGAAGATGGTCACAGGCATGCCAGAGGTATCTCTAAAACATGATGGAATTTGCAAAGGATGTGCTCTAGGTAAGAACACTAAGAAATCATTTTCCAGAAGCAAGAATAGATCCAAAGGCATTTTAGATTTGATTCACTCTAACATTTGTGGGCCTATGTCTTCACCCTCTTTGAGTGGATGTTTATATTATGTCGTGTTTATTGATGACCACTCTCGGAAGTCATGGATTTACTTCCTCAAGGCCAAAAGTGAAACTTTTGACAGGGTCAAAGAGTTCAAAGCTCTGATTGAAAATCAGACTAGTAGACACAACTGTATCTTGAGATCAGATAACGGAGGTGAGTATGAATCTAATGAGTTTGATGATTTTTGTCAAGAAGCAGGAATCAAGAAAGAGCTGACAGTACCGTACAGTCCTCAGCAGAATGGGATTGCAGAAAGGAAGAATAGAACGATCTGTGAAGCTGTTAAAGCCATGCTTATCGATCTGGATCTTCCTTTATCTTTGTGGGATGTAGTTGTAGGTACTGTTGTGTACATCCAGAACAGAAGCCCTCATGCTATCTTGGGGGAGAAGACTCCAGAAGAAGTCTTCACCAAGAAGAAACCTGCAGTTAACCACATGAGGATATTTGGCACTTCGGTGTACATTCATGTGCCAAAGGAAAAGAGGATCAAGCAAGAGCCCTTCGGTAAGAAAGGTATATTTGTCGGGTAAAGTGATTGCTCGAAGGGCTATCGTATCTATGTACCTGGACAAAGATACATTGAAGTCAGCAAAGATGTGATCTTCCATGAGAAAGTTATGTTTTGTAAAACACAAGAGCTTTCAAAGGAAGATGAAGTACCTCCCCTTGAGTTTCCAAATTCAGAAATTCAAAGGGAGGAAGAGGAATTTGAGGATCACATTTCAGATGCACCTGGGGACATTGAAATTCCACCAGAAGAACTGCTTAAAGTTCCTCCATCCAAAAGGAGACTTGCTTGGTACCGATAAACGATACAAGAAGGCGAGAAGCATAAAGCTCCTCCCGAGACTTTCAGGGAAAGCATAAGACCACAAAAGTACTCACGTCTTATGAGCCAGCTCATCAGTGCAGAACCTTCCTCATATGAAGAAGCAGCAAGTCAACAGGTATGGGTTGATGCCATGATTGAAGATGATTACATTTCAATCATGAAGAATGATGTGTGGGAAGTTGTTTCCAAACCAACAGGAAAGTCAATGGTGACATCCAGATGGCTTTACAAAATCAAGCATGCCACTGATGGCAGTGTGGAGAAGTATAAAGTCAGATTCGTAGCTCGTGGCTTCACTCAGAAAAAAGGCATTGACTATGATGAGACATTTCCTCTTGTTGCCAGGTATGCTACCATTAGAACCATCATTTCTCTTGCTGCAGTATTCGAATGGAAGTTACATCAGATGGATGTAAAGACAACCTTCCTCAATGGCAAGATTGAGGAGGAAGTCTATATTGAACAACTTGAAAGCTTTGTGACTCATGGGAATAAGACCCATGTGTGTAAATTGAAGAAAGCCTTGTATTGATTGAAACAGGATCCAAGAGTCTAGTATGCGAGGATGGATGGATTTCTCCACAGCTTGGTGTTTTCCAAAAGTACGGCTGATTCTAACTTGTACTTTAAGGTTGTTCATAATCATGTCTTGATACTTGTTCTATTTGTAGATGACTTGTTTCTTATAGGTGATGAACAGTTGATAGAACAGTGTAAGAGGGAGCTTACCTTTGAATTCGAGATGAAGGATCTTGGGTTGATTCATTATTTCCTTGGCTTAGAGGTTTGGCAAAAGCCAAGCGAGATCTTCCTGACACAAGGAACGCATGCAGTGGACATCTTGCAGAGATTTGGGATGCAAGCCATGAGTGTGCCCATGACTACCAACTTGACAAAGTTGCGTGACTCGGCTACCAATTCACAGAGTGTGGACTCTACTCTGTACAGACAGCTTATTAGATCCTTGATGTATCTCGTGCATATGAGATCAGAGATCTATTACACAGTGAATGCCTTGAGTCAGTTCATGTCCGATTTGAAGCACATACACTTGGTAGCTGCCAAACACGTAACTCATATATGTGCGAGGTACTATCACTTATGGGTTGAGGTATACTTCCAACAGTGGAGTATTATTATCTGGATATGCAGATTCACATTGTGCTGGTAGTGCAGTAGACCAGAAAAGCACCTCTGGTTACTGCTTTGGTATGGGATCTACAATGATCTCTTGGTCCAGCAAGAAGCAGGGTTCCATAGCTCAGAGTACAGTTGAGGCAAAGTATATTGCTGCAAGTGATGCCTACAAGGAAGCAGTTTGGCTTAGAAAACTTTTACCTGATCTGTTCGGGGGAAATCTTGACTCAACGATCATCCATTGCGATAATCAAGGTTGCATTAATCTTTCAGAGAACCCGGTGTTTCATGACAGATCGAAACACATTGAAATGAGATATCATTTCATCAGAGACCTAGTATAGAGAGGTGCTTTGAAGTTGCAGTACATTCGTACGGCTGAACAGATCGCAAATATCTTGACCAAGCCTCTGATAGCATCAAAAATTTTATACTTTTGTGACAAGCTTGGCATGGCAGAGAATGCCTCTCTCACTGAGAGGGAGTGTTGATTTTTCTGAGCAGCATCGAGAGCCATTCTCTTAGGAGAATGGAGACACCTGGTTCGGGACCAGGGTGTGAACTCAACCTAGCATGGATGAGTCTAGCTAGGGCATTCACAATTATTTTTTATAAACCCTAAGCTAGGGTTTTTCAGCAACAGCAGTTTTTATCAATTTTTGAGCTAGGGTTTTACCCTAACTCTCTTCCTATTTCCAGGCAGGATCATGGGCAGCTATTTTTCTCTCAACAGGTAGCTCCAAAGCTTTACGAGTAGCCTATATGTTTCACGGCTTCCCTCCTTTTCCCACTAGGCAACCTCTCCACCATTTAGGCAGGGTGCCCCATCTTCACGGCAACCCTACCTAGCCTCTGAGCTGCTACAGCAGGCTTAGGGCTAGCTGCTTAGGCTCCCGGGCTGCTACAGCAAGCTCTGGGTAGCCTGCAAGTGTTCACGGGTTGTTATAGCAGGCTCGAGGGAGCCTGCTAAGGCCTCTGGCTAGTAGCAACAAACCCAAAGGTAATCCGGGCAGGCCACTAGACCTCAGGTCAACAGCAAAACCATCTGACAACCCTTTGAGCAACCCGAATAGGGCCCAGACAGAACAAGTGCAGCAGATCTGCCCTCCGAGCAGTAGGTTAAACAGGTCCGGGCCGGTGTAGTAGAACTCGGTCAAGGTGAAACAAGCTCCAAGAAGACAAAGAGGGGCAACCTGCAAATTCTAGGCAGGAGAGAGAATTAGTGCAGCAAGCCCTAGTTTGTTAAAAAACCCTAATTGGGCATTTTTCTTTGTAACTGATTTATCTTCTGTAATTGTGGATCTGTGGTACAAACGTACTTAGGGTTTGTGGAATTTTGGACAAACTCACTCGTCGCATTTACGAGATGAATTACTCATGCTTTTGGGGTTTTTGTCCTTTAAAGGTTTCCCCAGTGAAAAACTCTTGTGTTCAGTGTGTTGATGTTGTTTACTGCACTTGTCATTTGTTTATGTTAGTCTGCAAATTTTAAAAGTATTCATGCTAATGCTAAACCTTCAACATAAAACAAGGCCCATTGAGAACTATTCTAGGACTCCATTTGTCCAAAGATCAAAGGCACTAGCCTACCGCTCCATCTCATCAACCACAAAACCCCAAAAATATTGTTTTTCTTTGTTTTCTAGGGTGAAATCAGGTTTCTTCAGGGCTACAATAACGTTCAGGTTTTTTCCTCCATCAAGCCAAGGTAAGATCTCATGCTTTAACATCATTTAAGGATTTGTTTTCCTTTGTTTTTTTACTGTTTTACCTTGATTTTATAACAGCAGAAATTCCAGAAATTATTACACAACCAGTATTCCACATACAGATATGTAGAATACTTGTGCACACAGAGAGAGGGAAGAGCAATATTATTTAATCTATCATAATGAGAGGCTGTGTTTGGATCAGGATTATTATGATTAATCATAATTTTGCCAATCGTTGTGCCATTTTCTTCAATATGTGACTTTCTAAGCATTTGGGATGAATAAATTTAGAGTTAAAAGGGCAGGTAGGCTTTAGAAGAGACAACCATACTATTGGTCACATTCTTACACTTTCATCTATCTTTGAAGAGGCTATGCAATGGTACTCTAAGGTCTTCGAGTGGTTTTTGGGTTTCTGGAAGACCTATTATTCTATGGCTCTCATGGTCCCCCTAGACATATTACCTTATTCATCTTGTCTATTATGTGCCATGTTAGGATGAAATGCTCTGTAGCTACAATAGATATATGGGAGGAGAGCCCTAGACCCAAACATTGTTTGACAAGTTGTACAACCTGGAGTACTAGGAGGAGAAAATGGAGAACTATTCGCCCTCAATTTCTTTATCAAGTATCAGCTCAGGTCTCTTCTACAAGGGATCATCTGACCTCGGATGTTAGGTGTGCTTTTGTTTTGGTCTGAGATGCTGAGGATTCTTCCATTGGCTCCCATCAGCCCCGAGCACTCTTTAGATGGCATTCTCTAGCAAGTCCATCGGATCCTATAGTTGATAGCTTTGGTAACTCTTCAAAGGAAGATGAGGAGGATAGTGGGAGCAAACCTTCTGCTTGTTGGTCTTTCTAGGACTCTTAATGTAAGCACTTGGGTACAGTTGTATTGGTTGTTTCTCTTTCTTATGCTTTCTTGCTTGCCAAATATTTGGATTACTCCATTCCATCTCTATAATATCACTCTGTTAAACAACTTTAATGTTTGGGGTTGAGACCCTGCTGAGATATTTGGGCATATTTTTACTTTACTGTCGTTTATTTTATTAACTTACTTTTAGGAGGAGTTGCTTGTAGCTATCTTCTTGTGTTTGTTATTCTGCATTGTATCTCTATTCCTATTTACCAACTTTTGGTAAATAGTGGACGTTAATATTATCTTTTTATTTCATAAGTTTCTTGTGTTGTTTTATGGCACTTCCATGTTGAATTATGACTTATATCAAACACTTATTTTGTTGCTGACATCTTCTTAAAGTTTACCATATTTTGCAGGTTCTTATAAGTTTGGAGTCGACTCCAGACACAGCGTTCCGTACTGATGCAGTGAAATATGCTTTGATTGGTTTGATGCGGGATCTAAGAGGCATTGCAATGGCAACAAATAGGCAAGTAGTGAAGAAGTTAAATTAGGTCATGGTTATTTGAGTTGGATCTGGATATAATTTACTCATTGTAGTCCAATACAACTTTTATGTACTTGATTTGTTCTTTTTATTATTTGGTTGCAGCCGTCGAACATATGGCCTGCTCTTCGATTGGCTTTATCCATCTCACATGCCTCTTCTCTTAAAAGCCATTGCCCATTGGACAGATACGCCAGAGGTGGGCAAGAAAGCATCAGATTATACTTATTTCTCCATGTTGATTCTTTTTTATGATGAGATTGTATAGAGAATATTTTTGGCAAGAAATGCACCAAGTGTCATATAGAAAATTTTATAAATTTATATTTCTTTGATACAGTATATGTTACAAGTTTTTGTAAATGCCAAATTAGAGAATCAGATAGTATTTCAACTTGCTTGCTTACAGTATTTGATTGGTGAAAATTTATTCTTTTTAGATTGTTAGTTTGTCAATTAATGATTCATGCACTGTATAATTAGATACTGTTCTTTCATGAATCACATATGTTTGTGTTGCTTAGATAGGGTTTGAAATTTCTTTATATTACATGCAATCCCAGAGAGTATTTCAACTTGCTTGCTTACAATATGTGATTGGTGAAAATTTATTCTTTTCAAGATTGTTAGTTGGTCAAATGATGAGTGATGCACTGCATCAGTAGATGCTATTTTTTCATGAACCACATATGTTTGTGTTCCCACCCTAGCATTTGAAATTTCTCTATATTACATTTAATCCCTTGGTCTAGGTTGGTGCACATTGTTCATGTTTTCTTTCAAAGGATGGTCACTAAGATCTTGAAATTTCATATGCCTGTATATTTACACCTTTTCTTTTCTTTTTCTTTTCCATGTAATTGATATTAATTCCAAGTGTAACATCTGAGAACTAACAAAGGTATCACTTTTGTGCAGGTTACAACTCCTCTTCTAAAATTTATGGCGGAGTTTGTTTTGAATAAAGTTCAACGATTGACATTTGACTCTTCTTCTCCAAATGGGATTCTCCTTTTCCGTGAAGTAAGCAAGCTGATTGTAGCATATGGAACTAGAGTCTTATCCCTTCCAACACCTGCTGATATATATACTTATAAGTACAAGGGTATTTGGATCTCCTTGACAATTCTAACTAGGGGTGAGTTTGGAACAGTCGGCTATGTGATGTTAAATTTATAACATGGATCTGATTTGAATAGCAGTAACAGTCACTTTTTACAATTTCTAGCAGACTTGTATGATATATCAGCAGTATGTTAGGCTAAAAATAATTTAATGTATCAGCAGTAGTAAATGTACCAGCAGCAAAGTAGTAACAAGCAACCACAGGAACACAAGAATTTTTCATGGGGAAACCTTTCAAAGAATAAAACCCCAAACAATGAATAATCTGCCTCCGCGGCTTTGCACCATGACCCTCCACCTCCCTTCACCCGCAACCACCACCTCGGCCGCCTGCACCACCCCTGCGCCCCCTCTCCTCCCTGCCAGCCCGACCCCTGCTCAAGTCCCAGCTCTGAATGTAGGGTCCTTTAAATGGAAAACCCGAAGGATAACAAGGAGACTAAGGAATCTTCAAATCCACATGCACACACTCAGGATTTCAACGACAGGGGACAATTTAGATACCTTAATCAGTGCAACGACAACCTAGAACCGATTTACAGCCCCACGGGCATTGCTATGGAGTCAGAATTTTTGTTTTGGACGTTCCAAGTCAAACAAATACTAAGGAAAATGGAATCCCTGGAAATGGAAAACTCCACTCAGAGGTAAGCTCCCTTGTTGCAAGAGTCTCGGTGGTTAAAGGGGACAATTTATCCCTCAGAAAGCTAATACAGGAGAGCCAAGAGCATGAAACCCCTCACCTTCCAAATGAGGCCTTACAAGCAGAAATTCATGACCTGAAGACCGAACAACAAGTGATTAGATCCCAACAGGATTCTCTCAAACAGGAAACATAGTCACACTTCAACTCATGGGCACAGGTGGTTTGGGGGAAAGAAAAAGAAAAAAGTTCTCCACCTCTCATAGCAGCTGAGGAGGTAATGCAAGCCAAACTAGTGCAAAAACAGACCAGACGAGCAAGGGAACTGAATCTGAAACTAAGAGGTCTTCCTCTACCTTACCCTTCTTCGGATCCTATGGAGGTAGGAATTGGGTTCTTGAGGGATACCCTTGGCATACCAGATATAAACTTGGATAGAGCCTGGTTGGGTCACGACTCCATCGTCTTTCTTAGATTCCGAAATACAACGGATAGGCTTTGTGCCCTCAGAGCTAAAAGAAAACTGTTCTCACTTCCCAGCAAGATATTCCTTAACAAGGACCTCACCAAAGCACAGGTTGCGGAGCTTAAACAGTTCAGAGAACAGGTCGCGGCAGCAAGACAAGCAAGGAAATGGGTTGTTATCAGGAATCTTTGGGCGGTCATTCGAGACTCTTTTTTCCCAGGGTGGATGCCTCGAACGGGTAGCTCCAAATGATAGGCCGAACTAGAGAGACGCCAGGGCACAGGTATCATCATTCACTGCTGGAATGGAAATGGGTCCTTTTGGTCATCATCAGGTCTTCTGTATGACGCACTCGCATTGGCAGATGTCCTCCTCGTGATCGAGACTCTGTGCAAGCTTTGTACGACCTCTCTTAAATATTACAGGTTACCACTGGTTCTCAATCTGCAGGCAAGAAACAAGGACTTCAGGCGGAGTCGGCGGGTCAGGAGGTGTTGCTTGCTTAGTTAGAGACTCTCTTCGGAACAGGGTCTCACTGGCAGCCGTCGATGAGTACTCCAGGTTTATGTGGATTCGGGCCAGAACCAGGATCTCCCCCCCCCCTGAGAGACATATACATCACAGTATGCTACTTTGCCCCAATGTCCTCATCCTTTGCCATCCACAATGGAGCGGATGGGGACCCCTTTATGGACTTATACACTGGCATCACCGAGTATTTTGTTGACGGGGAGGTAATACTTATGGGGCACTTCAATGCTCGCACCAGAGATCTTTAGATCCCTCTCCACGATCGATCGAAGGACGTGTTCTGTACCGAGGGGATCGACCCTGTCTCGGTAGGTCTTCATTGGATATCAGAGGATGCCTTGGGGCCCACTACATCTTATGGCAAACATCTCCTGCAGTTAGGGGAGTCTCACGAGTTTCTTATCTTGAACGGCCTCCCATGCTTTCTGGACTCTCACTTTTTCACTTGTCGACCACATGGAGGTGGGGCCAGTGTGGTGGATTATGCTCTAACCAGCCAGAACTTGCTCCCTTTTATTCGAAACCTATCAATATCCCCCATCCCTCTGGCTGACCACGCACTCCTTTCACTCTCACTCCAGTTTGACCCTCCTGTACCAACCCATCCCTCCCTACAGAGCCCCCCCTCCCCACCTCAAACCACCTTTCGCTTTGACGAAGGAAACCCCAACATCTTCTTATCTGCTCTTCGCTAGATTCTTCCCTCCGAGACCCATTTCTCCTCACTTGACTTTGCCTCTATTAAGTACGAATGCCTCTCATTTGCAATTTGGGAGGTTGTACTTAACTCCCTCCCCCACTCCACTCGTACCACCTCTACCACCCCTAATTCTGGCTCTTGTCCCATGAATAAGTGGTACAATGAAGAATGCAAAACCCTCCATCGAGAACTCTGTTATCCCTTCCTACACTCCCATTCTACTTACCCCGACATTCAATTCTCTTTCCGTCGTCTCCTTCGTCGCAAGAAACAACATTTTGTCTCTCAAAGAAGACGAGAACTCTCGGCTCTCCTTGCCCATTCCCCCAAGCATTTATGGCGTACCGTCCTCCCTTGGTGCTCCCCTCTCTCTTCCGACCTTGACTCTACTTCCATGTTCTCCCACACCTCCAATCTTTATGACATTCTCGGCCAAACCAAAATTTTGGTTACTTCCCCGACTTCCTCTTGCCACCTCTTCTCTGACAGCGATGTCACGGAGGCCATCCGGGCAATGAGCAACAGCAAATCAGCAGATGAGGAAGGCTACCAAGCAGAGTTTTTCAAGCATGGTCACCGCACTCTGGTTAGCTATTTGGTTGATCTCATCAACCATGTGGTGCGTGAAGGTTTTCCTCCGGTATGGTCACATCATATTATCTATCTGATTCACAAGTCAAGCTCCACTTCCAATCCCAACAACTACAGAACGATCATGGTAGGCCACACGTTCTCAAAATTATATGCCACCGTCCTCCATAGGAAACTATCCAGCGATCTCGAGCAAAGAAACCTTAGAGCCTGGGACTAGGTAGGGTTCAAGCCAGCACATCAGACTATTGACCATATTTTCACCCTCTGGGTCGTGATTTAGGAGGCACGCCATCGTTCCTCGAAAGTCTACTGCTGCTTCGATAACTTCCAGAAAGCCTTTGAGTCGGTTCCAAGAGAAGATTTATTAAAGGGGCTCAGAGACATCGGCATCTCGATGACCTTACTGACAGCTATTATGCGCCTTTATGATTTTGTCCATGGTCGTCTCTGCACAGCTCGAGGATTGTTTGAGTTCATCCGAAGCACTATTGGGGTTAAACAGGGTTGCCCACTATCTCCTACCCTATTTGGGATGTACATCGATGAGTTGGAAGCCTTTCTCCACAACAATATCCAGAACACAGATGGGTGCCTCTTCCACCAGATCCTGATATCTATTCTACTCTTCGTTGATGATGTAGTACTCTTATCTTCCTCCCCGGAAGGTTTGCAAAGATAGCTAGATGCCTTGGCCCTATTTTGTGATCTTCGGAAGTTGACGATGAATTTGAACGAAACAAAGGTTATGATCTTCAATGGGGTGAAGAAAACCACAGGCTTTTGTTTCCTTTTCAAGGGGGAGGAAATTGAGATCACCATTACCTATACTTACTTGGGAGTGCAGTTCTCAGCTCCTCACTTCAGTCTACGACCAACTCTCCAGTCTCGAATCAACAAGGGGTACGGGTCCTTAGCCCCTCTCGAGAGATAGTGTTTTCGCCATCACTTCCAGGATACCTCATCCAAGATGAACCTATTGGACACCTTGATCTGTCCCACTATTTTATACGGATCAGAAATTTGGGGGCCCTCTTTACTCGAGTCGGATTGGGCCTCAGTTGAGAGAGTTCAGATCCTTCTTCTTCGGCGCATCATCATATGTAAGCAAACAGTGCCGCAACACATCATCCTAGCTGACTTTGGGGCCCAGCCCTTTTGCCTTGAGACGATCTTCAGATTGGTTTCCTTCTTACATCGGATTCGGTGGTTTGTCGACTCGTCAAAAGGTTGGGACAGGTATCCTTATTTAGCCTATTGCTCTTATGAGACCATTTCCCGTGCTACTCTCTCAAGCAAAGCCAAATGTTGGTTCATAGGGGTTTCAGATCTTCTTACATCAGCAGGGATCCAGTTAGATCGTCTCCCCCCGTTTCGGTACTCTCTGGATGCTCCTGGCCACCTTCTACCTATCCGACAAGAGTTCAATAAAATTATCAGGGAGGATATTTACAAGCAATTCGTTCAGATTACATGGGTCAATCTCTTTAGAGGGTTGCGCCCAAAGATGGCCCTTTATGTAGAACACTTCCTGGAGATCAGAGACGGGCTCATTGTTCAACCTCGGTACGCGTTCCGCCACTAAATGCATGCTCTTCAGATCCCTCTCGCTCAGAGAAGGATCCCATAGTCTTCGAGTAGAGACAGACCACCAGATTGATAGATCAGACAGGAAGTGGAAGTGGAAGTGGAAACCAAGTTGCACTTTATCTTCAGATGTCCTATATACTACGAGATCAGAGGACATTTCTACTGCTTGTTTAGAGGCCCTCAAACGCTAGCCGCCTTTTTCAGATTTATTAATCAAAGATGTTTAGCACTCCATATTCAGGAGGCTCTCAAGTTTAGAGCACAGGTTCTTCAGCCCCCCACCAAACCCGATACCACACAGAGGATCACAACATTCTTCAGTGTGTTACCATCTTCCAGGGGAACCAAGAGACCTATCGACTTAGATATCGATCCAGTTTCCAAATCAGTAAAAGTTTGTGGATCTCGACCCACGATATCTCAGCAGCAGCTTTGTACCAGACCTCCTTCCGAGAGGTGTACAAGGTCCTCCAAACCTCACCGACAGCACTTTGAAAGACGCCCCACGCCCACCAGCTCCTATTCGGGCCAGCAAATGCTATTGCACTTCCCTCAATTTTCCTCTTTCAGCCTCGAATGTTAGGAGTACTAGACCTTCCTCGATCGTTTTGACTCCAGGATCCTGTCCACCTGAGCTTCTCTACGAGCGCGGGGTTATGGTGTTGAGACGGGGGCGGGAGCTCCCCCATACTTCAGCCCAGGTTGCACTATACACTTTTACTTCTATTTTACTTCTTGCATTGTTTCTCTTTTAAAAGGCGATCGTTTGATCCTCGCGCACGCACGAACGTCATTGTAACTGACAGTCTCGTTAACCTACTTTGCGGTCATTAGTGGACATAAATAAAATTATCTTATCTTCTAAATGAGATGACTGAATCTTTACATGAGCAAATACAAAGAGCAGACTTTTACATCACAATCAAGTTGCCTCTAGGGCACACATACCAAGAGAAAAACCATAGAAGATGACTGTCCTGAACAAGTGAGCTGTTGCCACTTAGGCTTCCGTTGACCAAGGAGAAGTCTTCTATTGACCAGATTGACTGGGTCGTTGATTGTTTGAAGCTTACAGGATTGTGTTGTTTGACTGTTTGACTGCCTACCAGATTCAATGGCAGACTATCAGCCCTTACAAGGCTGCAGCTGCATGGTACAGGCCCAAACAGGGCTCAACCTGCTTGAATCAAGCCCTAGACATATCACGACTGAGAGGAGAAGGCCCTAGCAGGGCTCAGCTGAATGGAGAAGGCCTTAGCAGGGTTGTTTCTAGGGTTTTGAATGTTGCACAAACATCGCACCCAAAAAAAATATCCCAACGGCTGTCTTCAAAGGTGAATTAGACATGCGATGTGGAGGAGAGAGAGAGATACCAGCATAAACCTCAAAACAATCTTCTTGAATCAGCTATAGAGATCATGTATAGTAGTGTTCTTCAAATGAGAATGCTTCTCTATTTATATTCCAACATTGAGAGAGATAAATATATTAATTAAGGAAACCACCCTTAGGGGCTTTTAATCTTTTTGGTCTTTAGACCTTTTGATCTTTTAATCTTTAGTGGGATCTTGGTCCTTTACTTGTGGTCTCTTGGACCATCACTTGTGGGTTCTTGGCTAAGTTACCGAGATACAGATACAGATTCTGATCTGCATCCGGATACGGATTCGCCAAATTTTTTAAAGACCAGGATCCAAATACAGTGGGGAAACGACAAGTACAAACAAATATAAAAATATTTTATAATAAATAGAAAAATAGAATGAAAAAACAGAACTATTTAGGAAACACAAGAGTAGAACTATAAGTTATTGCCAAAAAAGAGAATTAATGTACCATAACAGATAATTTGATAAGTTATGATATTGATAATTTTAAAAACCATTTCACCATGGACTTGAAGCAGATCATAATAGTGTTTTTATTGTTGAATATTTAGCATTAGCATAAATACTTAAAATTTGCAGATTAACTTAAACAGATAACAAGTGCAGTAAAATAACATTCATCACATCAGCACAATGGATACGAGTTTTTCACTGGGGAAACCCTCAAAGGACAAAAACCCCAAAAAGCATTAGTAGCTCATCTCGTAAATGAGATGACTTAATAAATTCTTCAAAAAATTCCTCAAACCCCAATCTGGGTTTGACCACAATTTACAGAAAAATATTCTCAGCAAAAATCAGAACAAGGGTTTCAAACCCTAGTTACCAAAATTTCCAGATCTGCCCAGAAATCATCCAGACTGCCCAAAAACAGTCTGCCCAGAAAGTTAGGGCCTGCCCGGAAACAAAAAATCACTGCCCAGAAAGTTAAGGCCTGCTCGGAAACAAAAACTCACCGCCCAGAATTAAACAAGACTGTCAAAAGCAGTCTGCCCGGAATTTTAACAGGCTGCCCGAAATTGTTCTTACCTGCCCAGATCTCTGTCTGACCTGCCCGAATGACTTCTGCCCTGGCCGGAATGTTCTCTGCCTCTGCCTGAGACTGCCTGAATGGTAGTCAACTCGTGACTGTTTGGGCAACCCTACATTGGCTGGGCCAAAGCTTTAAAGCCTGCCCGTGAACCCGAGGCCTGTAGCAGGCAGCCCGTGGCTGCTGCTAGCTGCCCGGAGCTCTGTGGAAACTCCCAGGCCCAATGTGGGTGCCCAGGTATGCTCTCAAGCCTAGCTGTAAAGCTAACAGAGCTGCCTGAGAAGAAACCTAGCAGCCCATGAAGAGAACCAGCTACCAGGGAAGAAGAAAAATGGATGTTGTGGAGGAGAGAGAAAGGCTGAAAGGACTGTCAGTCTGCCCGTAAAATTATTCAGCTGCTCGAGATCTGAAGATGGATTTGCTAATAAAATCCTAGCTGGGGCAAAAACATAAAAACAGTCTTCAATGGAATCTTCAGTATTAGCAGCTTCACCTGTGAGAGCAAAATTGTGTGTGAAAATGAGAAGACTTGATCTTCTTTTATAATCTTCATTCACCTGTAAGTGGGCCAAAATTAGGAAAGATAAAATAATAATATTTTATTCTTGTCCTAATTTCTCACTTTTATCTTTTTACCAAAAAAGGTTCTTTTAGTAACTTTGACTTTTACCCATCTTTATGTAATTTGACTTTCACCTGTGGTATTTTTCTTGTGGTCCAAAAGTCCTTATGTATTTCTGACTTTTGACTTTAGCCTTTTTCCAAGTGCCCCTGTGGTCATTACTTGTGGTCTTTTTTATTCCAAAAGTACATCATCATAAACCAAGAGAGTTACTAAAGCTTTTATCTCACACTCTGTGTGACACCTAGATCTGGTACTAGGGTAACTTAACCAAGGGTAGCTAAGCCTTGGAGAAGTACACAAAGCCCATAGATCAAGGGTCAGAGTGTCACGCATGCCTAGACCTAGTCTAGGGCTTACAGTGCCTTCCTGGTAACAGACCAGGTGCCTTAGCCATGGGCTGCATAATTTGACCCTAGGTCAAATACTTGGTAACAAACCAAGCGCCTCGATTCTCCCAGAGAATGGCTACTCAAAACTAAGTTGAGTCTACCAGTACTAGATTGGTCCACATCGTGGTCCCAGACCAGATGTCTACCATTCAACAGAATGGTCACTCAACACTGGGTTGAGTATATCCAGGGCAGAGCTGGGTCTATATCATGGTCCCAAACCAGATATCTACCATTCAACATAATGGTCACTCAACACTAGGTTGAGTCTTCACCGTGGTCTCGGACCAAGTGACCCCATTCTCCTAACAGAATGGCTCTCGATGCTGCTCAGAAAAATCAACATTTGTCAACCACATCCACATGTCCCTATGAGCAGGGAATAAAGTGGTTTTCATGAACGTGATGGCAAAACTACAAAACAATGTAGGTGAAGTGAGCAACGACATAGTAGATAAATATAGATCAACCCTTGACAGCAAACCTTGACCATAAAGATATATCAAATAAAAAACGTTGAGAGCAAACCTTGATATTGATATATCAAAGTTCAAGAGCATATCTTGACATAAGGATAGATCAGACCTCGAGCAGGAATGGGGTTTACGCTTTTAGCCATTAGGTGTTTAGGGGTTTTTAAGTTTTTCATTAAAAAATAATTGTTTGGGGGATCAATGGATCATAGAAGTACTGGAAGTTGCAGGATCCGTTTGAAAATTTCAGGAAATGTTTGATTTTTCATAGGATTTGTTTGAAAATCTCCAGAATTTTTTAATTTTTCATAGGATCCGTTTCATGGGACCAAGATATGTTTCCTTCTGCAGGGGATCCATTTCCATGGTGGATCCATGGATCCGCAGATCCTACAAACTGGGGTGGTCGATCCAGTAACACAGGCTCTTGGACCATCACTAGGGTTCCATAACCATAGCTCCTTAAACAAGTCATCTAAGAACCTACTCTTGGTGTCTATGATCCACATGTGCCAACTCAAAGTACACCATCATAAATAAGGAAGATTATTCTTGTTCTCCAAGATCATGTGCTAGGTATTTCAACCAGGGCTGGCCAGTCCCTTGAGAAGGTCCCATAGCCCACTAATCAAGTGCCACCATTCCAAAGAAGGGCTCTCAGCCCCAGGCTGAGCTTCAGTGCAAGACTGGTATCAAATCCCTGGTAACTGACCAGGTGCCTCCATTCTTCCAGAAAATGGCTGTCAGCTCTAGGCTGAGCTTCAATCCACGAATGGTATCCAATTCCTGGTAACTGACAAGGTGCCTCCATTCTCCTCGAGAATGGCTCTCGATGCTGCTCAAAAGATCTACATGTGAGAGGAAAGAAATTTAGTTTGTATCGCCGGTTTTGTAGAAGTGCCAGGGCATTCAGATCTCTTTGACAAAGTTGTACATGTGAGCAAAACAGTTTATTGAGTTGAGGTTGTGAATATCATCATAACAGAACCTAAAGAATTAATATATCAAGGACATATCTGGTTTGATGATATTTTCTGTCCTTTGCATTTATGAAGTGAACAGAAGAATGCATTTTAAATGGATTTGTACTTGTCTCAGTTCTCTTGATTCATAATTTATATTTGTGAATGATCGCAATTAATGTGATATTATCTGTTGTCTGAACTACTAGTATTGGAGGGAATTTGAGAAGAAATAATGCACAAATATGAAATCAAATGCGTGGATCTAATTTTGTATGCACTTGTTTTGTACAGCATTGGCTGGAAACTATGTAAATTTTGGTGTATTTGAATTGTATGGAGATAGAGCACTTGCAGATGCTCTGGATGTTGCACTGAAGATGACATTATCAATTCCACTGGCTGATATAATGGCATTTCGAAAGGTAAAATATCTGCCTCTATGCAAGGAAACCTGAAACAGGTCAAGAGGAGAGATTAGATTCTTAGAATCATTGTAAAGGGGATCTGAATGTTTGTCTGTCAGGTGCTGAATTCTTTCATATATATATATATCCCTTTGTTTGAAGATTATAAATTTCTTATTTTATGCTAGCTTTATGTGTGAATGCATTTTCATAGCAAGATTTTTTGCTGTAATTTTGTGTTTCTCCTTGTGACATTTGTAGTAAAACTGTGGAGTTTCCTGTCGTGTTTCCAGCTCACACGATCATATTTTGCGCTACTGGACGTTTTGTGCAATAGTCATATAAATGTGATTGTCAATCTGGATACAAGTACCTTTGCTCATATTGTTGGTTCCTTAGAATCTGGACTCAAAAGCTTGGATTCTAGTATCTCTACACAGGTACAATCAAAGTTTATTCACCTTACCGACATTGAGAAATAGGAAACTAATATGAGCTGGTATTTTATTTTGTTTATTTTGGCAAGGTCATGAAAAACTTTGTCCTACATTTTTTTAACTGTATGTTCCGAGTTAAAATGTTGTTTGATCCTATTTTGATATCTCAACATAGCCTTCATCTCAACATAGCCTTCATTTTCCTATAAATGAATGAAATTTTGTCAAATTATTGTATTGCTTATTTTTCACTTTCTTGCCAGTGTGCTTCAGCTGTAGATAATTTGGCAGCTTTCTATTTCAACAATATTACAGTGGGAGAGGTGCCAACATCAACTGCTGCTGTTAATTTAGCTCAACATATTGCAGAGTGTCCCAGATTATTTCCTGAAGTAAGTATTGAGATTTCCCTATCCTGGAATAAGACCATTTTTAAGGTGACAAGTGTTCCATGGGAGACTTATGAACTGTACCTGTCATGCATGATATTCCATGCAGGTTAAATTTCTGTAGGAATTATGTTAGTTTAATTTCACTTTGTTTAGTTAAATCTCAAATTATTCTTTTCTTTTATGACCATAAATCTGTCCAGTGAAGTTCATAATTAATGCACACTGCATTATTTTGTTAGTTTAATTTCAGTTTGGACTGTAAAACCTTAAATCATAGTTCCATTTTATCACCATAAATTTATCCAATTAAGTTAGTGTACACCACATTATAGGAACACCAGAATTTAGCTTATTTTTTTGCTTTTTCATTTTCATTGAGAAAGGAATATCATATTGTTCAGGTTCGGCCTTGTATTTGGTGTTTTAAACGAACTGATTTTATTCAAGTTAATCCATTTATACCTGACTTGAAAATTGGTGATTCCAACAGATTTTGAAGACACTTTTTGAAATTGTTCTGTTTGAAGATTGTGCAAACCAGTGGAGTATCAGTAGACCAATGCTCAGTCTGATTCTTATAAATGAGCAGGTAAGGCTGCAGTTACAGGAGTGGATTTCTGTCTTATTTATCATTTTATTTGTTAATTATTAGAACAATTGCATTTAATCCTATTTACCAAAGATAGGGAAACAGGGTCTTTAGAAAAGTGAACACTTCTGTAAATAGGCAAAATTTATGGAAATGAATTAAAAACACTGTGCACCCCTAAAAATTTTAGCTATATGCTAATGTTTTAATCTAATTCTATAGTAATTTAATAGTTTCGTTGCTATGAAGTTATATATATGTGGTTGAACTTGTAGGTAAGATCAATCATAGGAATAGATTCTTATGATATGTAAAGATAAACGACACTACTGAATGCTCCCTACAATGACATTATCCAAATCTGAGATAACAAGCCACGATCTCCAATTAATATTGAAACCCAACTAATGGGTGTGTGAACAGTAGTCATGGAAACTCTAAAGTATAGTGCCTCAATGGAACAATTAAAAGAATTTCTAGTTGACATAATCATTCCATATAATTTTGTCTTATAAGCTATCATCACTATCTAAGTTAATTAAAGTAAAAGAAATTAACATTTACTAATTGCCAAAGGTGGCCATTGGAATTGCAATGGAAAACATACAAGTACAATGACTAGAGTATAATAATAATAATAATAATAGCTTAATGAAAGGTCAAAGGACACATACCCCTTCACCTCTTGACCAGTCAATGCATATAAGTTTAATGTCACGAGGCTCATTGTAATCACTATCTTATAAGTTATCATTCTTATCAATTATTAATTTATATATATATATATATGTTAGCAGAAATCTTCTCAGTAGTAGAAACATGATTGTCTAAGCTGATGTGACCAAAAATATGAAGTTATTCTAGGGGGACCCTCACCATAGGGTACCTTTTGCCTAGAATGCTATGTGGTGTGGTTGAGGTTGTCTTGAAAATGTAGGTAACATTGAAAGTAGTCAAGAAGTTTGGAATTAGGTGATCCTTCAGCTAGTTCCATGTCAGTTTTAAATAGCCTTTTTAATTTTTGCCACAAAAGCCTCTTTTAACCTACCTCATAGTGATATTAAGAGCATCAATAGAGAACTAAAGAGGTAGCTACTTTGCCAAGAAAGCATCCTTTAACCCTATTGGGTAGAAGCTCTTCTGAATGGAATCCTTAAATTTCACCAAGTGTCAATGAAGGATTAGTTAATGGCTACCCAATGTCGGTCGTAGGTTTACCACCATGTGAGGGCCTAGTCATCCATGTGAACTTCCAACAACTAGAATCTTGTTAGCCTTGGTCCGTTTCAACCAGGTTTTGAAATAAGCCTCTATGTTGCAAATCCAAGAAGTGAGCTTGTTGTCATTAAGAGCCCTATCAAATTAGGAACTAGTAGTTTAGTGTCTAGCTTGAAGGTATGTTGAACAATAGGAAACACTTGGTGCATAATGGGTTGAGATCAAGGATTTGGTCGGGATTGTTGCTAATGGTTGATGTTGAAAATACTCATCATATCAAGCATTCTGTTAACCTAAACCTCTTTTTGTTGTTGGTCTTGATGTTGTTATTAACTAACAAAGGTTTCCAACAATAGTCATTGTTGCTTTTGCAATTGTTTGGCTAAGACTTGGACAAGGATGGAGTTGTGAGGCTCTTGATTCATTATATTTTTTACAAGCAGCCGTGGGACTTAGGAGATTCTAGAACAGATGGGATTTTAGAGTTGGAAGTAGGTTTCCATGAGTTACAAGCAAAAATGAAGAAAATTCAAAAACCAAGGCAAAAAAGGGTAAAATTGCAATTTCCCACTTAACAAAATTTTAGGAGCTCTTTGCCCTCTAAATCCCTAAGAGGATAAATTTCAACTTATTGTCATTATCTTGTGGCCTAAAGAACTTGAAAAACGATTCCAAGTGGATAATGGAGATCAAAATGTTGTTGAGAGGCCCCAATCTTAAGGCTTTGTTACCAATTGATATGAACACATCATAAACAATGTAAGGAGATTTTCGCACACAAGATGTAAGAAGGAAAACATGCAAGTATGAGGAGGTTTGCCTAGAAGTATACACAAATTGCACACTCATTTGCATTATTATATATGAGTACAAAATTGTGGGGAGAGTGATCATAGTTGACCAAGTCTCTTTTAAAATACAATAGAATGGGTGAGTGATCAATTTAGACTAATTCATCCAAAAGAGACAAAGAATAAAGTACAAACTCTGTTGAAGGACAAAATGGAAAATTACAAAATAATATATGTTCACACATTGAAATGAACAAAAGTTCATTTGCTAACAAATATCCAACATAAGGACAATAGGCAAACCCATAGGGTATAAGAAATAAATATAATGAATAATATATGATAGATAAGTCACTTGGCACCACCCTTTAACAATAAGACTCAATAATTGAAAATCCAACTCAGAAAATGAAGGGTGTTGGTTTCTACCACGAATGCACCTGATACAATTCATCTTATTTTTTATTTGACACTCACAAAAATCTATTGCAAGTACCAAAAACACATGAAAACTTACAAAATTGATTGTTTGCAAGTTACAATTTGATGTTGAATTTGAAGCTGAATTGGTCTCCAAAATGAATGCTTTACCTATGTAATCACAAATAGGCGTTTGGACTTGAATGTTCTTGGTTCTTTGATGATGCTTAACTGTGGTGCCAAGGCCACTAGAGATGTTTGGCAAATATTGAGTCTCTATTCCAGCTGACTGTGAATATGAGTTGCCACTAGGATAGAGAGCGCTCCCATACCAAATTTAACTTGAAATGATATTAACAAAAGTTAAGAGAGCTGGAGGAATCTTTTTGGCAGGTGGGGGTTGATCTCCTGGGAAGTGATTTTTAGAACCCCTTGAATATGAAATATTGAATTTGATCAGTTGGGTAGTTAGAAGACTAACAGCCAATGAGCACAATCATAAATACAAAGTTTGTGAATGAACAATGGACCTTTGGCTGTTTATTGATTTGGTTTTGGGTTCCAGAAATCTGTGTAGACTCTGAATGTTATGAGGCTCGAGAGCATTGGCCATTAACCCAATAAAGTTGCAGAGATTGTTTCTGAAATTCTTTTCTAGATTTTATTGTGATTTTTATTTGATAACAGATTTGGTGTGCCATGTCTATTAATATTTGATGCATTTACAGTTTTATTGTAGGCGTGACTTTGATCACAGGGCCCGGAGCACTGCTTTCAACTTTCAAGAAGCATTAAACACCATGTTGATAGCTGTGTCACCAGCATAGATAGTGATAGATCAGCAAGACAACGCCCCCTACACAAGAGGCAGACGGCCACCTTCTTCTACTACTCAGCTTTCTTGCATAAGCCCATCACTAGGTTTCTTCCCTCCCAAAGTAATCTATTTGACCTTGGATGTCACGTCCCCGTGCCTCCGACCGGCGAAGAGGACGTGACGAACGTCCAACACGACCGGGAAAACAGCCCCATTAACATAATCAAATGAAATCAATGCTGGAATTAAAACTTACAAGCATACACAGATGCAAAATGAATCAACCTTCAGCGGAAGCAACACACATACATTTCCAGCATAAGCATGTTCATTATAATTCATGAAACAGTAGATTAATTTCAGAGATGAAATAACAGCCGCACTTATCTTGGATGAAGAATTCACCCGCAACCAGCTACGTCGCTGCAACGTTCCAAACAACCATAGGCCAGCTTGCTCATCAATCTCTCAGCAATGCTGCCACCCCCGAGCTGGGCATGATTCCTCCAAGGATAAGGGTCAATTGCAGGCTTGCACATGGCCAAGG